>JAVJIF010017408.1:0-68875 GCA_038442645.1 Agave tequilana
ACCTGTGAGGGGGAGAGATCGACGTCGACAGCGAAGGCGACGGCGACGGGGGCGTGGCTCCTTTTTTTTCTTGCTTCAGCAACGCAGAGAGAGAGATCGAGAGAAAGATAGATCTCTCTCACCCTTTATATCGCAGATTCATGGGTGCCGAGTCGACGCGGGTCGGGTCCGACTCGGAGTCGACTCGGTCAACTCAGCCGAGTCGCATAAAGCTCGGCCGAGTTGACTGAGTCGACTCCGAGTCGGACCCGACCTGGGTCGACTTGGCACCCGCCCTTCGACTCGGGTGTCCGAGTCATCTCTTTGATGGCCGAGTGGATACGACTCGGCTGAGTCGTATCCGACTCGCCTGAGTCGTACCCGACTCGCCTGAGTCCTTGATCACTGCTGTGATCCTACCGAGTGCTCTGGATCACGATCTTCAGGAACAGGTATCCGACTTGGAATTCGGTATCCAACTTGGAATTCCCTGAGCCTCACCTTCTTGTGGTGACTGCTCGAATTTGTTGTTGATAGATTGTGATGCGGATTTGGGCCTGTTGACGCTTTTCCTCCGAGTGATTCAGCATCAAATAGAGTAGGGTGTCATTCTGATCAGAGACCACTCCTACCCTAAGTGTTGGCATGCAGATTTCGATCGGGATAATCGCCTGTCCCATATGCCAACTTGAATGGGGTTTCTCCGGTCGGAACACGTTTGGTGGTTCTGTAGGCCCAAAGTACTTCGAGGAGTTTCTCCACCCATTTGCCTTGACTTTGTCTAGGCTTTTGCATAAGCTGTCGAGAATGGTGCGGTTGCTGATTTCGGTTTGGCCATTGCCTTGAAGTAAGGTGAAGAGAATCGGTGGGCGATGTTGTATTTGGCGCCGAAGCTGGCCACATGCTTGCTGGTGAAATTAAAACTGTCAGAGATGATTGTGTGAGGGATTCCGAAGCGACATACTATGTTTGTTAGAGAAACTTGACAATCTACTACCCGCTGACTTCAGAGAGAGGTACTGTCTCGATCCACTTGATAAAGTAGTCGGTGGTTATCGTTAGTAAATGCAGCTGGGATTGCGCGCAGGGGAGAGGTTTGACTACGTCTAGTCCCTATTGCATAAAGGGCCACAGGCTGCGCAAGGTGTGAAAAGTGTTTTAAATATCGAATATCAGCGATATATCGGTCGGCAAAATTATAAATTGGATACCGGATATCGGGTGATATATCGTGATATAGTACTAAATACCGAACGTCATTTCGAACATAATACTGGATGAAGAATATACATGTGATTGCCTACATGAACCGTATATAAAACTATTTAAAGCAAGTTTAGGGTCATAAACTCGTAGGGAATTCTTATTTTTTGTAGAAGCTCCTCAAATACATTTGTAGAAACTCCTCAAATGCGTCGCATGGCGATATATCAAATATATTCATCCTGAATATCGGTCGCGATATCGGCCACGATATCGACACGTGGTGATATATCAGCGATATCTGATAAAAATTTTGCACTTATCGTCCCTGTTTTAAATATCGCCCGAGTCGGCCGAGATATCGTCCGATTTCTCCTTTTTTACCTGCTGCCGATATGATATGGGAAAATCGTTCGCCATATCGTTTGCAGCAAAAAACGGCCGATATTTGAAATATCGGCCGATAAATTGCCCTATATATCGCCCGACATGGAATAACTTATTTATTGCACGACTACGTGCAAATGTACATTATTTTTTTTACTGTCTTTATATGCATATTACATCATTTTTATTAGGTAGATGATATCTATGATACTAAATTAACTTTTAGTTATCAATATTTCATTATATATAGTGTCTGACATGAACGCCCGATATGCGTGCTTATCCCGATATCTCCCCCGATATCCGATATCTGATATGAAAAACCCCTATCCGATACGATCCCGATATCCGATATTTAGAACCTTGCTTATCGTACCATTTTGGATATAAAATATCGATATCTCGGCTGATATATCGGTATGTTGGCCGAGATTTAAAACAGTGGGTGTGAAGGTCAGAGCTCGGCTAGTTTGATGCTGGAGCGAACATTTAGCATTGTGGACATTTCCTTATATAATCCTTGGCATCGTTGAACATCTTGGGCCAGTAGTACCTTGTGTAGTTGATGATGACCATGTGGCGAGAGCGACCTCCTGCGTGTTCCCGCAATCTCTGTCGTGAATTTCCTGTATCACCCTCTGAGCCTCCTCCGGACCGAGGCATCTCAGATAACGGGTCAGGGTGGAGGCTGGAGTAGGATTTTTTTTTATAGTGTCTCCGAGGAGTATGTACTGGGTGGCCAAGTGTTGGATTGCTTCTATTCTGTCGTCGGGAAGTGTCCCGTCCTTCAAGTAAGCACTGACGGGACTCCATCCCTGTAAGGTGTCGAGGCGTAAAACTTCTCCAGTTAGTTGCTGGACGCTTGGATTAGTGATGTACTCGATGGGATTTTCCGTCTGAATTGGAACTCTGTGGCTGCCCCCAAGTTAGTGAGTGAGTCTGCGTGTTGTTCGCAGACCTGGGGACCCTCTTGAAGTCGCATCGGGGAATTTTGAACTTTAATTTAAGAACGAGTTGTAGGTACTCCGCCATCCGGAATCTTTGTGACGTATTTGCTGCTGACCTGGTTGACTACCAATGAGGAGTCACAGCGGACTTCGAGCCCTGTAACTCCGAGGGTAATAGCCGTTCGGAGCTCAGCTATGATAGCTTCGTATTCTGCTTCGTTTATAAATGTAGGGGAGCCTAGGGTGAAGTACTGTTCGATGATGGATCCCTCCGGGGTGGTGAGAACGATTCCGATTCCTGCCCCCTTGCTGTTTGACGCTCCATCAACGTTCATGACCCATCTTTCGAGTTAGTCGGCGTACTCTGTGGTTCCCAGGGTGAAGTCAGCGATGAAATCGGCCAGTACCTGGCCTTTGGTTGATGTCCTCGACTCGTATTTGAGTCTGTAGGACCGAGCTCCGAGGCCTATTTTGATATCCTTCCAGTCGCTTTCGGATTTTCCACGATGATCCTCAAGGGGTGCTCAGTGAGGACTGTGATCGGAAAGTTTGGAAGTAGTGCTTGAGCTTCCTCGAGATGATGAAGAGGGCCACACTATCTTCTTCAGCCTTTGGTATCTGGTCTGAGGGCCGTTCATGACGTGACTGACTGTAGTACACTGACTTCTGGACGCCTTCTTCCTCTAGAATCAAGGTTCCGCTCACTGCTGACTCCGAAACAGCGAGGTAGAGATACAACGTCTCTCCCGGGGTAGGTTTCGATAGCAAGGGGGTGAGATCAGTATCTTCTCAACTCCTGAAAAGCCGTTTCACATTCCTCGTTCCAGCGGAAGTCCGCCCTTTTTATTCAAGGCTAGGAAGAACGATTTTCATTGTCTGTGGATCGGTTGATGAACCGATTGAGGACAGCAAGACGTCCGTTCAGCATCCGAATCTCTTCATACAAGTGGGTGACCTCATGTTTTGAATTGCTAATATTTGGTTGGCGTCGGTCTTGATGCCCTTTTAGGTGACCAAATATCCTAAGAATTTCCCGGAGGCTACTCTGAATGTACACTTTTCGGGATTAAACTTTACCTCGTATTGCCTAAGGAGATCGAAGGTTTTGTTTAGATGTTGGAGATGATTTGTGCGCTGCACAATTTTTATCAACATATCATCCACATACACCTCTATGGTATTTCGATAAGGTCTTTGAAGACCTCGTTTACCATCCGCTGGAAGGCGACCCTGCTTCTTGAGTTTGAAGGCATCACCTTGTAGCAGTAAATTTCCGACCGAGGTGAAGGCTGTCTTATCTTCATATGCGGGTGCATTTTGATCTGATTATAGCCGAATAGGCGTCCATGAAGCTAAGAAGCTTGTGCCCCACCGTAGCTTCTACTAGTTGATTGATCTTCGAAGGGGACAACTATCTTTGGACATGCTTTGTTGAGATTCGTAAAGTCGATGCAGACTTTCACTTCCCATCTTTTTTTCACAAGGACGGGATTAGAGAGCCAGTCGGGGTAGAACGTTTCTTGAATGAAGCCAGCATGGAGTAGGCGATCAACTTCGTTGCTGATGGCGTGACTCTTTTTTTCGTTCATTTTCTTAGGCTTCTGCTTTATTGGCTTAGCGTCTGCCCGTATGGAGAGCTTGTGACAGATGACTGAGGGTCGATTCCTGGCATGTCGGTGGGAGACCACGCGAAGGCGTCTGTATTCTTTGATATAATAATCGTTTGAACATTATTTTCTCCTGTGGGTGCAGGTTTGAGCGATTCGGAGGGTTCGTTAGAGATGGTGAGGGTCTACCCAAATGACTTCGGCTCTTCCTAGTCCTGCTGTCTGGATTTTCCGACTCGGTGGGGTGAGTTGGAGTTTGGGCTCCCGCCGAACTTGTTTGCTATTAATTAGCAATCCTCTTCTACTTATCCACAGGAGGGTCTTCACTAGTTTCTACTTGGGATGCTTTTTGCGTCCAACTCGATCTCTTTCGGGCTACTGCAATAATTGTTCTGGCCATCGCCTGGTTGCCCCTTATATTGTTGTTCTGGATGGCGTTAGGGTATTTTTTGACAACTGATTATGGGGTGGACGGGAACCGCTCTCATCATGTGGATCCACGACCTCCCGATAATGGCGTTGTAGGGGGATGGGACATCCAGGATGCTGACTCCATGACGACATTGAATGGATCGGCGCGGACTGGGAATTCAACCATGCCGGGAGAATGTGTGCCTCGTTCTCAGTCGAATTCGTAGAGAAGTGAGTGGATTTGGGGGATGATCATTTTTGGGTCAGCTCGGGAGTATCCTCCATCTGATCTAGGGTGTGGTTGTAGAGGATGTTGATACTACTCCCCATCCACTAGATTCTTGACACTTTATAACATCTAGTATGTGCTATCACAACCAAGGCGTCGTTGTGTGAGAAGTGCACAGTGTACAAATCTTTTTCTAAGAAAAGACTAGCTCATCGGGAGATGCAGGAGGGCGAGTTACTGTTGCTAGATGATTGTCCCTTCAGGCTTCATTAACGTATAGGGCCATCTCCTTATTGGTGGTACCCTCTATCTCGGAGTTTTCGAAGATGTCGTTCACGTTTTGGTACTGGACGAGAGTACTACCAGGGTGTTCGGCTGGGGCCTCGGGCTACTTTTGCACCCTAACCTCTGAAGGCAATCCGGGGTTGAGAATGAACTCCCGGAGGTATCTCTCGTTGACTAGGTTCTGCAGGTGCCGCCGTAGGGTCCGGCAGTCCACATTGAGGTGGCCCCTCCCTTCATGAAAATCACAGTAGTTGCTTGATCTAGGCCCTCTTGGGTTAGGTGGGAGGGGTCTAGCCGGATGCCTTATCCAAGGCTGATCTTTGATGGCGTTGAAGATCTGATCTATCGATAGTTGGAACAAGAGGAGGTTGTGCTTCGCTTTGCTCCTCTTACCGGATTCGCTTTGCTCCTCTTACCGGATTCGGTAGCGCGCCTTGATGGCTTGCAGACGGCGGATGAGTTTTGGCTCTGATTCTCCCTGGGGGGTTGTGGCTTCGACTTCTCGTGCTCATGGTCCTGTCTCGGGGGGGTGGTTGGAGGTAGTCCGAGTCGTTTTTTCTATTTGGATGTACTTCTGAGCCCGAATAAGGATATCCCTAATCCTGGTGATGTCATTATTCACCAGATGTTTGTAAAAGGAATTGGTGACATGGGGTTCGTTGATGAAGGCGGCGGCTGCATCCTCTTGCCGTTGTATACTAGGACCATTTGACTCTGGAAATAGTTAACATAGTTCTTCAGACTCATCCCAATTTTCATCTTGACTGTGAGGAGGTGGTCACTGTTCATATGGAATTCTCTCCAGGAAGCAAACTGGTTGTAAAAAGTATCGGTTACTTCATGGAAATTCCGGAGTGAATTCCTCGGGAGCGAGTAAAACCAGTGGTAGGCGACCCCTTTGAGGTTGGATCGGAATGCTCGGCAGACAAGGAGGTCATTGTGGGCGTAGATCACCATCTTTTTCTGGTACTGGCAAAGATGAGGGAGTGAGTTGGAGGTTCCTGAGTAGTGATCAAAGGACGACATCACAAACTTCTTTGGGAAGCAGAGCGTGGTGATTTCTCTTAATAACGGAGAGTCTGTGGGTCTCAACCTGCTGTACTCCATCCATTTTGAAAACTGTTGACTCGCTTGGTTGAGTCGCTCCTGAACTAGATCTGCTATGTCATCGATGCGAGGAAACTTTGGGGTCGGGAACGCTGAGTGCCCTCAGAGTCCTCATCTTCGTAGGTCTCCGACGGATGTGTCTCGAGCTTCCGGTGGAGTGAGCGGATCCCTGTGTGCCGTTGGCGAAGGGGGGCTCGTGGGTTTCTTCCCGCAGTGGGAGAAGATCGCGACCCCCCGTTGCACTCCGATCTATTTGAGCAGCCGTGTTTGGACACGGGTTGCTGCCACCTTTTCACGGGCAGTGACTTCATGGAGACGGATCATCTCCGTCTGCTGCTTCTCCATCTGCTTCAGCATGGAGGAAAGCATCTGGAGGAGTTGATCTCGCTGTTGAGCGGAGGCTCGGGTTCGACAGTCTGCATCTTGAGTGGCGACGCAGTGTTAGGCTGAGAGTCCTCTGTATCAGAGATGTGGACGTCTAGGTGGGCTGACGGTCCATTGGCTCAGCTGCTTCTATCATTTTCCACTCTCTTCGGAATGACGGGGTCGACCATAGTCTAGTTGATACTCTTCCTCGACGGAGCCATGTTGGTCGTGCTGGATAGTTTTAGAGGAAGGAGTAAAATATTTTGACGGAGAGGTATCGAGCGTGGACTCAAAGCTCTCAATGAAAGAACCAAATGCAGTGGGTAATTCCCAAGGAATTAGTCCACACACCAAAATAGAGAAGTGGATGTAGCCAAATCACAGAAAAAGCCAACTGCAAACGCAATAAAAATACGTGAAAAATCCAAAATGGAAAAACCGCAGAGAGAGAGAGCTTCCACTATGTCAATGGCGATTACAATTGGGTTCTCTGGATTTGGGTGAACGTGACCCCTTTCTCATTGGAAGGGATCTCCTATTTATACAACTCATGTCAAATAGATTAGGCTAGGGAGTCTGCTCAGTTTGAGTACCTAAATTCTTTATCTTGATAACGGTTGAGCCGAATACCCTAGTTTGAATCGATATAGGAGAGTGTCCATCACTATCTTGTGGTTTGCGCTCGGCTGTAGATAAGAATGAGCTGCTCCCGAGAGGTAACTATCTCGTTTGAATTAGGATTGGGCTTAGGGATAGAGATCTCTGTAGTAGGATCTGATTCTTCTATTAATCACCCGACCCATTCGGAATTCGAACTGGGTGAAGATACCGAGTTAAAGTTCTGGAAGTAGCCACGCGTCGCACATCCGTCATAGGTTGGATAGTCATGTGTCACAATCGTGGGCGGGTCAGAAAGTGACCACTACAGTCAGGTTATGAGTTATGTTACTTAGGCTTCAAGAAAACTATAAACATGAGTCTCCATATGTCGATACACATTAATCATTTTGGATTGCAAATAATCCTTGCGACTAAGGGTGAAAGAGCCTTTTGCAATGTTAAAGTTGTCCGTTATGACTTGGATACACATTAATCATTTTGGATTGCAAATAACCCTTGTGATTAAGGGCGAAAGAGCCTTTTGCAATGTTAAAGTTATCCGTTATGACTTGGATGTCGAAGGTTCGAGTTACCAAAACAGAATTTCAATTTTTTTCACAGAATTGTGGGAGCCTCATGCATTGGAATGGCCTAACCAATCCTTGTGATTTTATACCTTCTTTTCACTTAACGGTAGCTTTTAGCTTTTGTAGTTGTTGCCTATCCTTCCCTGTCCAGGTTTCTCCTCAAATGGGCTAATGTGTATTTTTCTAGGTGTGTGACATATGTGACTTCATTGCACGTTGCATGGGCTCAAAGTGCGTATTGTGTGGGTCTATAACCACAACACAGCTAATAGAATTTGAGATCCATCTCAAGGGGATGTAGGTTGAAACGTTTCAAACCTTGTTTCATGTGTGTAGGTACCTGCACAGGGTATTAACTCTACAACAAAGAGGCCAGGGATCAGAACCAATTTCACTTGGGAGGTGGAAGTTGGAATGACCCTCATGATTCAAAATAGTAGCAATTTTAGTCATCTAACTATGCAATATGCAACAATTTAGTTATTTGTGAGAAGTATCTAGTCTACTAGAAAGTAGAAACAAGGCAATACAATATAAAGGAAAATTTTCTTTTAAAATTATGAAGTAAAAGTTCTTCAACAATTATAAAGGCATCTCAATCAATCTGCCAAAAAACAGGACAAAGAAACCATTATGATATTATATCTTATTGAAAATATGAGTATGCATAAACTAAAATGCTGCTTATTAGATCATGTAGGGTACTTGGTTAACCACTCACTAGAAGTTTCACAACCAATGTAACAGTAAAATTATGAAATGCAATTGAAGCTATGCATGGAAATTACTAAATTAACATGAAAGTTATGGGAAATAAAACCATCGTGCAAGGGCAAAATTGCAACTAAAAGATAAAGGAAGTGAAATGACTTCGAAGCAGATAAGGTCTTAAACTAGCAATAGTAAAGTAACATAGCCTAAAATAGAAGGCAGTCAACAAAGTGAGAGCATAGGAAATTAAACTCAGGGCAACGATATGTATGACAATCTTTAGTGACAAGAAATTTGATGAAGACAAGGCCTGCAAAAAGATTGGGGAAAAAATCTTTGAAGTAGGCGTCTTCCATAATCAAGTGAAGTTGGCACTTGGAGTTGCCTGTTGAAGTTGCTCTGAACCAGGTAATGTTGCATTGAAAGTAACTAACTCTAGACCCTCACAAGGTGTTCATGTGGTTTTAAGAGTTCCTAAGAAGGGTTGACCCATACAGAGTGCAAGTATGCTTCCATTATCTAGAAGAGTCTCATTTGGGGTGAATCTTGAGGCAAGAAGCTACTAAGGCTATGATAATTCTCTCTACGTCACACCTAGTAAATTAACTTTATTGTTTCTTCTGATTTACAATACTTATGCATGAATAAAATATATGGAGGGGGTTATTTATAGGTTACTAGAGGAAAAATAAGAGGACATGCATACCACTCTCATTGAATAGACAGAGGTGGAATCATGAAATCAGAGGTTGGATGAGGAGTCTAGACTCTAGGGATGTAATAAGATATAAGAGAATAGGGGGAATTAGGTAATGAAAAAACAGATAAATGAGATTTGAGTTTCATGGAAACTATGGCTTTATGCAAAGAAGAGATAAGTTATACATGATGAGAATTATGCATAAGACATGCAAGTTTCTTTATTCCACCTAGTGAGGACAAACTAGTGAAGTCCCAAGTTCTAGAAGAGTCCCCATGAGGTTTCAAAAGGGTGAGATGGGTGCACGATGGGTCTGTAAAATGGAAGGACACTTGTCATGGCTTGGATTAGTGAAAGGTCAAGTACACATGTGTAATGAGAAGTTACTCGGAATGGTTAAAAGAAAATTAACCTTGCAAAAAAAGCGCTGGACGCAAATGAACAAAGTGATAACATGTCCAAAACTTGTCTCCTATTGTGTGCCTTCAACCTTTATTCCATGAAGGTTAAACTTTCATGGACCTATCATAATGATTTCCACTCTTATTTTTCTTTGCACATGACATTTTACTGACAAAAATGCCCCTAGCTTGATTACTATCACTCTTAATTTGGTCTAAGTTGAAAATACATAGCAGCATAAAGAAAAAAGACTAATTATGTTAAAATATTTTTAAAAATATTTCATGAAACTATGATTAAATATGTAAATAGTGACCATTAATAGTGAATAATTTCTCTAAGAGTTAATTTTAAGGATGAAATTACTATTTTTAGTTACTAATAATAAAATAAATCCTATGTTCTAAGGAATATTTCATAACACAATTCAAAACTCTTTGCAAAATTATATTATTTAACTGTTAATTATAGATTTTGTGAATTAGTTATCAACTGTTGTTGTAAGCATGGTTTAAATTTGACATGATATCTACAACTAATACAAATATTGCCAATACAACAAAATATTGATATTGCTGTTTGAACCGAGACGAAATGGCCTTGATATTGTTGATTCTTATACCAAAAACTTACGGCTGATACCAATACTGGTATTGAGATTTAAAAATCTTGGTTGTAGCGTAAAAAGTGAAAAGTTGCTCCCAAAAAAAAAAAAAAACAACATTCCCTAAAAAGTTCTTAGCACTATCAAAATTATTTGCTTAATCTTTTGTGTATTTTCTTATAACAAATATTCTTTCATAAATAATGAAAGATTTTTTTGGAGAAACAATAAATTTATTAAAAATAGATACTAGAGTCATAAGTAGATTAGTTCTCTAGAAAAATATTTCCTTTACCATTATAAAAGTGTCAAAATAGATTATTTCTCCAAAAATAATTTCACCGCTAATACTTATTTATTCAATTATTTCTTTATGGAATGTTAAGTAATATAATTTATTCTGAAATTTTTTATTCCTATTTTTGCCTTTCTAGTCATGCTCTTATAAGTGGAATTATGTGTATTCGTGTGGTGAAATTGTTTTTTGTTTTAGTGGAAGCACACTGATCAATTTGTTGCGTATTTATTTTTCAAAGTCTGGTTATTGAATCTTGGTAAGAGAGAGATTTTAGGTATAGGAAATTACATCAAATGAAGGTTGTTGGCTTCATACTTGGAAGTATTTCTTTTTTTAATTTATGTGGATCTGTGGGGAGAGGTCTTGGGCCGTTTTAAACATATGTTACTCGCTCATCACGGGTCCTGAACGGAGCTATTGGAGGTGCCACTTATCTGATCTTTTGAAATATTTTCTTATGGATGTGAAATAATCTTCAAGAATCTTTCTTAATTTGCAAAAATTATGCTGATTAATCTTGAAATAAATATAACATTCAAGTATCATGCAAAATTTCATTTACTATGCTTACTGATTTGGTTGAATCTAATACAAGACTTTTGTTGTTTAGGAATTCAACATAGAGAAACTACAGCTTGTTGAAGCTGAAAAAAAGAAGATTCGCCAAGAATATGAACGCAAGGAAAAACAAGTTGATGTCCGTAGAAAAATGTAAGTGCTCAATTGTTTCCAAATGAAATTCTGTCTTACTCCCAAGTTTCTAGCCATCTAATTTACAGATGGTGCCATGTTATGCTATTTCACATTAACTTCGGATATGACTGGCTGTTTTTATTTCCAAAAATCAGTTTTTTTTAGTTTTTCCATAGTTTTGAAAGTTACAAAAATTGAAAGAATTTTAACATTCTTCTATTATTTGGTTTGAAAAGTAATAAAGTCAAATTAGGAAACACAGCCATAGGCTAGAGAATGTAATGTAATCACGAAATTTGAAATTTCTACTCACTGTCATGATTTCAGGAGTTTCATGCTCTTTTCTATCCAAGCGCTCACCTAAAATGTATCAGGACTTATTCTTTTCAAAATTCACCCAAATGCATATTTTTATGAATTTTATGGACATCCCCAAGCACACCCTTACTATATATCAAGACCGTGATCTCTCAATGTTAGTTTGTTAGTGCACTGCTATTTATTTAAAATAAAGTAATCTATATACTGAATGCTCAATATGTTTATTCTCGTTTCCAAAGAATGCATATTGAATATTCACTCTAAATTTATGCAATGCTGATAGTAGACTTTTACGTTAAGCGCTGGCCAGTACACCTTCTTTGTTATCTTATATCTCCTATTCGATGCAATTTCAGCATGTGCTTTTCAACATATTTTCTCATTCACTCACATACTGTTTTCAAAGCCAATGCTGGGAAAACCTTTCATTCAATGTTTTAAAAAACTTGATATGAAGCTCACTGCGGTGCGCTTTGGAGCAAAGCAATGACAATTTGTTACATAGCCTCTAGAGTAAAGCTCTAACTATGAAGATTACGCTATTCTGTATGAAACTTACACTATTTGGTATGACGTTTGTGCTTTTGTGCTTTTCTAGTTAACGTCTATGCTTCAATATAAAGATTTTCATACCCCTACGATGCATGTTTTTACTCCACATCTTCCTTTGATGGTCTTGACCAATTCACATCCTAGTATTTATGTTGACAACTTTACTTTCATCAACTAATATTTACTTTTAATTTTCAAAATAAACATCCCTCATTGTTTTATTTTTCTTATTTCCCGATCATTATCAACATCAACCACAAAGAAGAGGTTTTATTGGTGACAATCCTTACTCTTATCTATCTTCTCATTTCCCTATTTACATTAGATAAAGTAGATACATGTTAAATCTCATCTTTATAAAAATTGGATTATTTTTATGGAGATAGACTTGTGTAGTTCCGGAAGGATTCAAGCCCGAATTCTTCCCACTAAAATACAACCATACATCATCCGAATACAAGATCCACTCTGTTGAAGTTGATCTATATTATTTCAAGTATTTGTAACTAAAAATCAAGTATTTTAAATATTTATTGCCCATGCATCAAGTAGGAAAAAAACAGACGGCCTAAATAGTAAGTTTGTTAGTTTAACGGTGTAGAACATTTGAAACCTAACAAAAATTATTTTATAGGGAGTTTTAAGTGTTTAGATCATGATCAGATGGCCGGATCTAGAATTTGTATGTCTAAAGACATAGATCTAACCAACTCACTACTTTCGGCCGTCCATTTTGCGATGCTTGATGGATGAGCAAAAAATATTCAAAACACTTGATTTTTGACTTTTGGTTACTTTAAATAATATAGATCAACTTTAATGGAGTGAATCTTGTATTTGGATGTCATATGTTGGTATTTGACTGGGAAAGACTCGAGCTCGTATCCTTCCGGAACTACACAAGTTTATCTCTATTTTTATGTTATATATCTATAGAGACTATAATTTTATTACAGAACAATGAAAATTCTTGAAGCTTATGCTTTTCGCTTTGAAGCTTAACACTTAGCTTTGCAGAAGAGTTTATTTTTTTGCTTTGCGTTCTCCCTATTTCAAATATTGCCTTCATTCTTCTGGATCGCTAGCATTGGTGGGATAGTCTTATTTCGTTGAAGTATGAAAATGAAGTAGAACTTGTGAGCTTTATGACTGTGTGAAATTTTCCAATTTAAAATGATATGAAGGGAGGACTTGCAAAATTGATTCTTTGCTGACTAAGAATTTGTTGTATGCACCTACCAATACTGTGTCGTATCCGTAACAAGGGTGTAACATAGTTAATGCACACTAATAAAAAAGGGACCAGCAAAACATCTTTGCTTGGTATTTAACAACCACTTAGCAGATCATTCTCTTGTCTGGGAATATTTGGATGTCTAGGTAAGTTAGTTGCCTACCACATCCAAACACGCATTTGGCTTATGATATGCTGGAGGCTAAGGTTATTGTTCCTATTTAATTGGCTCTCTGAAGCATTTAAAAACTAAATTGAAACTCAGAATGAGCCTCATATCTATCAATCAACGCTACCACAGTTTGCCTATCTAATGAACCCTGCTGCACAGTTATTTTGTGTAGGAGCTGCATCAAAACTGACAGCAGCACATTATATTCACTAGAATGGGGTGTTTCCTTGTGTTTTGGCATGTTCTGCTCTTGGTTCGTTTTTCTTTTCTTAAATAATAAGATGAATTACTCTCATCCTCTCCCCAAAGAGGGGAGAATTGAGAGTCAGCTAACTTGGAAAACCTGTAATGTCTCCCATCAGAAACAACTGCATCTATTAACTTCGCAAATTTCCTTTTTGAGGATAATGTGTCTATTTTTTTTATATTACATGTGTTTATTAGCATATCTCCTTATTTCATATGATGTGCTCTCCTTGCAGTGAGTACTCAATGCAGTTAAATGCATCACGTATCAAAGTTCTGCAAGCCCAAGATGATTTGGTGAATTCTATGAAAGAGTCTGCTAGCAAGGAGCTTCTACGTGTTTCTAAGAAATCTGATGCTTACCAAAAACTTCTAAAGGACTTGATTGTTCAGGTACCGAGCAGTCAACTTATACATTCATGTAAAATTTAGGTAAACACTTCAAATGTGGAGCCATGTCGTGTCGGACACACGTGTCAGACATATGTATCGGACAAATACATATGTTTTTATGTAATTTCAGAATTTATTGCATGTCATGTCTTGGCGTGCCAGTGATGGGTGTTCCTGTCACGTACAACATAGTCTAAAAATAACAAGATTACTAACATCGAACAAGATTACTCGAGTTAGGCTAGTTAGTACTGTAATTTCTATTTGAATATTGTTCTTAAAAAAATGAAGATATGTATAGTAAGTTTGCAATTTGGTATTTTAAGTGATATTCTTCTCGGTTTGAGTACTTATGTCTCTTTTTCTGATGGATTCCACTTCTATTTATCTTTTGAAGCAACAGTGTATAATGGAGTATGTGGGAGTTATCTTTCTCTGCATTATGTGGGGGTTATCTATCGATTCTATCCATTATAATTAAACTGTCTTATAGTGTTAAAATTGACTATTGGGAGTTATCTCTCCATTAATTAAATCTTGTCTATAGTCTATCTGATGTTTGGAAAATTTGAAATTATGTTTATGCCCATCTAATGAAGATTTCTATTTTTTTTATGGGTTTATGTGCTGGGTCTTCATCTTATCTTATATCATCAGGAATTTACATTGTTTGACACATAAAATACCTAGTTTTTTGTGGAACGTCAGAGCAATTCTGTGCTCTATGGGTTGCTTGTGTATCACTAGTCTAATAGTGCAATTTTTAGATTGATTGTTTAATTATTATGAGATAAAGCTGTTCAAAATAGTACGTTGAATTTTTTTCTTTGGTCTGCATTCAGTAAAGTCAGAATTTGTTTTGTGATCCACCAGTTAAAAGCTATACGAGCTTAATGGAAAAGATCCGCATGTATACACACAACACGTGAATGCATGTGATTGTCTGCATGTGTGTCTATATCATTATATCTTCTTGACAATGAATATTTCATACTCAGAGAGATCTTCATGAGTGGTGTGCACCTCTCTCTCTCTCTCTCTAATGCATGATGTGCACCCCTCTCTCCCCTCTCCCTCCCTCCCTCCCTCCCCCTGTTTTAAATATCGGCCGAGTCAGCCGACTCCCTCCCTCCCCCTCCCCCTGTTTTAAATATCGGCCGAGTCAGCCGGCTGATATCTTTTTTTTGCCTGTTGTCGATGCGATATGGGAAAATCGTTTGTCCATATCGTTTGTAGTAAAAAACGGCCGATATTTGAAATATCGACCGATAAATTGCTGGATATGAGTCGACGCAAAATCAGACGTCACGATATGGATTTATTTTAATTGGGTTCTTTTTTTGAATTCATCAGCATTAAACCCAAATCCGACCTGTCACCCTACTATATAAATGTTGTTTGTATCGTTAGGGTTCGATAAAAACCGAGCCCTAATTCTTCTCCTCCAAGAACTGATGCGACGACGTTTGATTTTCAGATAAGTAGATTATATAAATTCTAATCTTACATTTTTCAGTTTAATGAAATAACTTATTTATTGCACTACTCACGACTGCGTGCAAATGCACATTATTTTTTTATCGTATTTGCATGCATATTACATCATTTTTATTTAGTAGATGATATCTATAACACTAAATCAACTTTTACTTATCAATATGTCATTATATAGTATCCGACATGAATGCCCGATATGCGCGCTTATCCCCGATATCTCCCCGATATCTGATATGAAAAAACTCCATCCGATACGTTCCCAATATTCGATATTTAGAACCTCTCTCTCTCACACACAAACGCATATAGATGTATATATCTCTATATGCATTTATGTATATGCATATACCATTTTGATTGCAAAGAAATATCATTTCCATTTGGTGTTTGTATAGTTTTTTTAATTAATAGGTAAAACACTAGGTATACAACAATAACTAAGCCATTTGTCCCAAGTATTTGGGGTAGGCTAAATGAACCAAAAGAGAATCACGTCGGATCGGGCACATGGATTAGCTTTCTCCACTCATTCCTATCGAGCAATATACCTTCACTAAGACCTTTAGCCTCTATATCTTGTCGTATTACCTTCCATCCATATTTTTTTGGTCTCCCCTGCGCTCTTTTAACTTGCTCTAATTTGATATGCTCTATCCCGCCGGACTGGCGCATCTGTAGGTCTACATCGCACATGACTAAACCATCGTAGGCAGTTTTCTCTCATCTTCTCTTCTTTAGAGGCCACGCCTATCTTAATACGAATATTCTCATTTCTCACCTTATCTCTCTTCGTGTTACCACACATACAACGAAGCATGTACATCTCTGCTACACTTATCTTCTGGGTATGATATCTCTTTATAACCTAATATTCTGTGCAATATAACAAAGCTGGCTTAATAGCAGTTCGATAAAACTTTCCCTTTAGCCATAACAGAATATTACGATCACATAAAACTCTTGTTGCTCATCCATTTCAACCAGCCGGCTTGGATCTTATGATTGACATCACTATTGATCTCTCTATCCTTTTGGATAATAAAATCCAAGTACTTAAAATGACTGCTAATGGTATTTCTTGACCATTTAGTGTTACAATACTCTAATCTCGGATTCCCTGTTTACTAAATTTACACTCTATATACTCTATTTTGGTCCTACTTAATCTAAAACCTTGAGATTCTAGAGTTTGCCTCCATAACTCCAATTTTGCAATTACCTCAGTTCTCGTTTCATTGACCAGGACAATATCATCAGCAAATAACATACACACGGTATTTCATTCTGAATAACTCTAGTAAGCTCATCCATCACTATGACAAATAAGAATTGACTCAATGCAGATCCTTGATGCAATCTAATTGTGATAGAAAAATCACTTGTTATGCCTCCATAAGTTCTAACATTTGCCACTACTCCATCGTACATGTCCCTGATTATGTCAATATATTTGATGGGGGCTCCCTTTTTCATCAATGCCTACCATAATACCTCTCTTGGCACCTTATCATAACCTTTTTCTAAATCAATAAAGACCATATGTAAATTTCTCTTCCTCTCTCGAAATTGCTTTATAAGTTGACGAAGCAAATGAATAACCTCTGTCGTCGATCGCCCCGACATGAACCCAAACTGGTTCTCTGATATTTTAACATTCTGCCTTAACCTGTGTTCAATTACTCTTTCCTAAAGCTTCATGGTGTGACACATTAGTTTTATTTCACGATAGTTTGAACAACTCTGGATATCACCCTTGTTCTTATAGAGAGGTACTAGGGTACTCTTTCTTCACTCATTTGGCATCTTTTTAGTTAGCCAGATCTTGTTAAAGAGGTTTGTTAGCCATCTCACGCCCACCTCTCCTAAGCATCTCCATACCTCAATTGGAATTCCATCCGGGCCAACAACTTTCCTTGACTTCATCATCTTCAAGGCCTTTTTAACTTCAGATTCACTAATTCTGTGCATATAATTATGGTTCATAGCTTAACACTGAATGGTAAGGTCATTCAAATCTTGAGTAGAATTACCATTGAACAATTTGTCTAAATACTCTCTCTATCTTTCTTTGATTTCTTCATCTCGAGCTAAAACCTTCTGATCCTCATCTTTGGCACACCTCAAAGTATATAAGTCTCTAGTCTTTCTCTCCCTTATTCGAGCAATTCTATATATATCCTTTTCAACCTCTTTGGTGTCTAACTTTTCATACACTTCTTTTTACACTTTAGCTCTTGCATTCTGAACAGCTTTCTTAGCCTCCTTCTTGGCTAGCTTATACCTCTCAAAACTCACTCCATCACAAGTTTTCTTCAAATCTTTGTAAGAGTTTCGTTTGATCTTAATGACAGCTTTTACCTCTTTATTCTACTATGATGTACCCTTACATGTTGGAGCACCACCTCTGACTCACCAAATATATCTTTAGCCACTCTTTTAATGCAGCTAGAAATTTTATGTCATGTTGTATTAGGATCATCTTGGGCTTTTCAATCTGCCTCATGTACTACTCGATCTACAAAAACTCCTTAATTATCTTCTTTTAGCCGCCACCACTTAATCTTAGAATCTAACTTACGTTTAATCTTTCTAAATCTCCTTCTAATTCAGATATTTAAAATTAAGAGTTTATGTTGGGTTACTACACTCTCATCCGGTACTACCTTACAATCCATACAACAATCTCTATCTACTTTCCTAATTAAAAAGAAATCTATTTGGCTCGCACTTGATCCACTTCTAAAAGTGATCAAGTGAGACTCTCTCTTCCTAAACCAAATATTCGCTAAGATCAAATCATAGGACAAAGCAAAATTTAGAATCGAGTTACCTGGTTCATTTCTTTTCCAAAATCAAATCCTCTATGTACACTATTAAATCCATAACGACTAGTTCCTACATGCCCATTGAGGTCACCGCTTATGAAAAACTTTTCTCTAATGGGTATGCCTTACACTATCTCATCTAAATCCTCCCAAAATTGGCGCTTACTAGACTCATCAAGTCCTACTTGTGGTGCATAGACACTAATAACATTAAAAATCTTCCTACCTAAAATAAGTTTAACTAGTAAAATTCTATCACCCTTTCTCCTAACCTCTACTGCATTCTCAAGCAATCGAGTTACCTGGTAAAACACTGGGTATGTTGATCTAAATTCTAGATTTGGTTGCCACAAATTTAGATGTCTGGCAAACTACAATTATGAACAAACATATAGGCTTTGTAGTAATTAGGTGGGAAATGCAAGATGTCGATTGTACTTTGAGGTGTTATAGATTGTAAAAGGAACGCAATCACATCAAAGTTTAAATTCTGATTTTTCCCTAAAAAAATTAAAAGAAATTCTGATTTTTTTTTCAAAACATATATAGTCTTGGACAACTTTGAGATAAATATTGGCTTGACCTACATATTTTGAGCTGTGTTCATGGACCATATAGGAGAGCACTGCACAAGTTTTAGGGAGGTGAAAGGAACTTAATTTCATGGAAGCTCAAATTTAACTTTGTTGTTAATAGAGCACTAGACCTATAGGCACGTGCAAATGCACGTGAAATGAAAATAAAATTTGTGCATAAAGTTTTACGGTTTCAAATTTGCAATATTGATTTATAATAAAGTGTATTAAAAAATGTTATAGACTCTACTATTTTTAATTTTTTAATTCAATTTAATTGTTGATGGTAATATCGGCACTAAATCTATTCTCTTCAATGTTTGTAAATTTCTAATTGTAATGGTATGCTTTTATAGTAGAAAGAAATGTAGAAATATAGATTGAGCAAGTGACTTTTCTCGATACATGAAAATGCATGTGAAAATAAAAATAGATATTTATAATTTCTTTTGAATTTATCATGAAATTTTGATAGGGATAAATAATATATGATAAATCATAGACCTTTAAATTTCTGCCAATGATAATTTAATATTAGAGAAGGGTTATTTGCAAAGTGGATGAGAATTTTTGTTTTGGGGGGGGGGGGGGGGGGGGGGACTTATCACCAGTATATAAATAGTGCGGGGCCCACACTATATTAAGTGACGTATGCCCAGCAAGGGGTTTTGAATTGGTAGTGGGGGCCATTTCAAAATTGCACCTAGAGATGGAGAGTACACACCCACACAAAGAGAGGGGTCTCACATAGTGTTTGGTTTGGTGAAGGTTGTGATAAAGTTTTCCGGTTTTTTTTTTCGTTCCTTTTTCTTTGTTTAGGCGGCCAGTTCTCAGGTATTGCGCCCATGTGAAGCCTCCCAACCTTCTTGACTTTAATATTAGAGATAAAATTACAAGAACCTCTACAAATTAAAACCATGGTTTCATTTTCCTTATAAGGTTGGAAAACGAGCAAGATGGATATTGTTTTGTTGTCTGTGTTCAACAAAGAAAGCTCGCCTTCCTTTTATCTTTTAGTCTCACAACCTAACTTATCCAATTCTATTCTCCAAAGTTGTATCATTATGGTTATTTTACCCATCCTAATGGTGTGAATTCATAAGTATGCTTGCACATCTGAAGTTAGGAAGGTGTTGTGCACGGTAATGTAGTGCAACTAGGAAGTTTGATATAAAGAGGAATTTTGAAACAATCTATTACAGATATGAAAAATAATTTACAAGTAGAGTGAAAACAATTGATTGTGCTCAGCTTTAAATAGCGGCCACCGAGGCGGTTAAGCCGCCCCCTAGGGGGTTTGAGGACGGGGTAGTGAGGCCCACTTAAGTGGCTATTTATTCTCACTATTTTATTTACTTACATACACATAATTATCTCTCTTTGAAAGGGTATATGTAGGTTTATCTTAAATACCCACCCTCTCTTTGAAAGGGTATATGTAAGTTTAGCGTGGGTGACATTATCAAAATTTAGTTTCACTTCCATCTTACTGTAGTTGTATACTACAATTAGACTCGAGTGAACTTTGATTGATATAGGTGTAAAAATATCAAATCTAAAAACCCAAAATTATTGAAACTTTTCTCATTTCTCCTGCATCCATTCCTAAGTCCCAAACTTGAGAGATGTAGTATAAGTGGATAGGAAGATTGTCCATGTAGTATTATTTGGTTCTAATCTTTCTATACCAAATTGTTGTCCATGTGTTTCTTACATTCGAAGGTAACTTGCACTTATTCAGTGTAATTGTTAGATATAACACGTAATTAGTTAATTAGTATAGTTGTCTGGTTATAAAGCCTTAATAATATTTGGAGTTTCATAGAGTTCTATTAGTATTATGAGTTATACTTTGAGTAAGATTTGATTTGTTTTTGGGGTCAATATAAGGAGAGGATTACTCATAGTTATAACTTTATGTGATTGTATTTTATAATCCTTTAAGTATTAATAAAAATATACTCCTCTGTAGTTTAACATGGTATGAGAGCCCTAGAGTTTTTTTTTTATAAATCTAATCACCATAAATATTGGCGCTTTCCACCACCACCATCTTTTTCTTGCCTATCTTAACAGCCAACTGCTGCCATCATCTTGTTCGGCTTATTTTTATACTCTACTGTAAACAGTCGCTACATTAGACGATACCACACTTCAATATCGCCTGCAACCATCCTCTTTTCCTTCTTCTATACTTTTTTTTCTTCATCCCCCTCTTCTCCTTATTTCTTTTTTTTTAGCTCTTTGACATTTTGTTTCTTCTTTTTTCCCTTCTTCTTTACTTCTACCTCTTTATCTAGGGTTCTTTTCAGCCTAGCACAAGAACAAATTTGTTCTACAAAAACAAACAGCAAAAATAGAAAAAATGCCTTGGATTTTCTTATCTCTTTTTGTAGTTGAGTTTGATCATGTTTTTTGTATAGATCCCTAGGGAGGATCAAAAGTATTTAGAATTTGGATTTAGATTTGTATTTGTATTTGCGGGGAAAATTCATCTTGTGATACATCTATGTCAAATCTCAATGGAGAACCATGATACATTATAATTTGAGATTTCAAGAGAGGATCAAAGAGATTGAGTATTGTAGTTTGATATCCCAAGATAGAATCGGAGATATTATCATATATTTAAGTTTGAGATCCCAAAGGAAAGATGAGAGAGATTGTCATTTGAGTTATAGTTTGAGATCCTAAGAGATCGGAGGGATTTTCATTTGAGTTCAGTTTAGATTTTTTTATTAGTTTCTGGTTCAGCTGTGTTGTGGTTTGGTTTTGTTTAGTTTGGTTCAGATTCAGCTTGGTTTTTTGTAACTTCTGCCTTGTTTAGTTTGGTTTGCATTTGGAGCAGTTTGGCATGAGCAATTCCATTTTTGCATCAGCAATTTAATAATTTTCATCAACAATTCAGCGGCTTGGCATTAACATCGCAATTCAATATTTTTGTTATCAGCACTAAGCAGTTTCAACATTTACTTTTCAGTTTTTGTTAGGCAAATTCTTGGTATCATACCAATGTCAGTTTGAGGAGATATTAGATATAATAGGTAACTAGTTAATTAGTAGTGTTATTTACTTATGGAGTCATAATAATATATAGAGTCTTATACAATCTCAATAGTGTTACGAGTCATAGTTTGTCTAGGATGTAGTTGTGTATAGGATTATATGGTCTACAGAAGGAGGGGATTATTCATGGTTCTATATAATTGTATTTTTTTAAATTTTTTTGGTAATCAGTAAAATGTAGTGCTTCATATTTTAACAGCAATAACAAATTAGTTAAGGAGGCAGATTCCCATAGAGGACCCAAAATTTGCAATAATTCCACTAGAGAAACAATAATCTGAACAAGAAAAAGGCGCAGATCACAAGACTTTGTACATCAACGGACACAGATACATGATCTATCTAGAAGCATATGAAAAAAAAGAAAAAAACAGTTTCAAAGCATGATTCACTATTGTCAAGTCCAGAGAATGCTTGGATTGTTTAGCATGGACTACATTTGTAGCACAAACAAAGCTAATCTGCTCGATAGCTGTGCTACCAGAGCGCCTTCCAGTGGCGCTAAAGATATTGATCACAATGAAATAGAGAGTAAAAGAAATATGGGTTAATCTTGATAAAATATATCCAGTGGTTATCAAGGGTTAGAATAATCGAAATGCACTTGCGAAGTGTGTGGAATTCAACTATGCTGATTTAGTTCAATGTAAAGTTTTGATTCCTTTTGAAATAATAATATTAACTTGAGCAGAACATAGAGAGTTCTGTGGCCAGTATTTTGAACTTATAAAGCAGAAATTATCCCATCCAGAGGACCTTCTTTATGGATCAAATTATGTTCTATCAATGTTTTACAAGTAGAGGGAAATGTATTGCAGAACAGCATTAAAATAATAATAATAAGTGTTCCAATTTAAGTCACAGGAACCTTGTATGTATCAACTGAGTTCAGTTTAGACGTCTACAGGTTTTAATCTAAGATCTGTAAAGTGCAGAAACCAATCATAGAGTTGCATTGAACTACTCATGTGATGCTCGAAATCATACTTCATGAGTATTTACAGCTTTGGCTTGCCTTATAATTTATGTTTAGTTCTCGTTGTTACTCTCTTCAGTAAATTAAGGTCTGAATTTTGTTGTTCGCAACTGTATCTTCCTGCCCACTACTTAATCTTCTTGTTTGTGTCCCCAGAATGATATTTACAGGATATC
Source organism: Agave tequilana (assembly GCA_038442645.1). NCBI lineage: Eukaryota > Viridiplantae > Streptophyta > Magnoliopsida > Asparagales > Asparagaceae > Agave > Agave tequilana. Next base: position 23,150 of record JAVJIF010017408.1, read on the forward strand.
TTTTTTCTTTTTCCCTTTTCTGCATTCACAGAGTTTACTGCGACTGAAAGAGCCATCTGTATTGCTGCGCTGTCGAAAGATGGATAGCCAACTGATAAAATCAATCTTGGATGCTGCAAAACAAGAATATGCAGAGAAAGCTAAAGTTCATCCTCCTAAAATAACTATTGATGAGCGTGTGTATCTTCCACCACCTCCAGTTACTGATGAAGCCCATGGTCCTTCTTGGTAATTTCTTGACCTGTGATAACATTTAAAATTACCACCTTTAGTTTCTTGGATATATGCTGATCAATTGCTTTCCAGTGCATGAATTTAGTCCAGTGGAAACGTGTTTGATTTTGATCACTGTTCTTGTAGTCAATTATTTCTCCATCAGTCTGATAATTTGGTATTTGCTAATTTGTGGTTGGGGTTGCAAAGGAAGTCAATACCCATATTTTGTTATTGCCATGTCCTTGTGAGAGTCTTTATTCTTTTGTGTTTGAATTTATCCCCTTAGATACAGGAGTGCTCCATCTCTTATCAGTTCTCATGGTTCTCTCCTTATATTTGGGAAACTTTTTCTTTAATTTCTTGTACTTCGGGCCTTTTGTCCGATTTGGTTGCATTTTTGGGCACTTAACTAGAATTTTTTATTATTAGTCATTTCACACTTTGTTGGTACTGCTGAGACAAATTATAGGATTGAAAGGTGGTATGATGTCTTTATTGTCAAAAAGACAGTTTCACATGCAAAAGGTTATGCTTTTTGTAGTAGAAAAAGAGTTCATTACAGGCAAATGCTAAATAAAGTAAAAAATCTAATGTGTTAAACAATAAGTTATATTTTCCGGTTTAGACTACTGGGAATCCAAACATTTCCAAGGTCATGAAATCTGTTACTGTTACAGACTTCCAGCAGTCAGGTTGGTTTTTTAGGGAGGATAAGATAAACCTGCTTGCAAAAGCATGCATTTTCTTAGATATTGGAAGCTGCGAAAGTAGAATAGAGGTGGTATGTCATATTGCTAGAGAATGCACACGAGGATGTTGTCTCCAAGCGACAATAGCATGATGATGTCCTTATCAAGTAGCTAAATTCTGGCTGCTGAGAAGCTATTCCTATTTCTTCACAGTCCTCCCCACCTTCCGCGCGCACGTGTGTGTGTGTGTGTGTGTGTGTGTGTGTGTGTGACTGAAAAAGAGCTCAGCTTGTAACATATATCTGAGGGAGAAGGAGCTTCAGTATGAAAATTAAACTCGTATTTCACTAATAAAGCTTTGTTGTGTATATTAGGGCCTCTACTTAACACCCCTTCATTGTGAGAGGGGACTGGAGTGGTGGTAGAAGGTTCTCATTAGTCATTGCATGGATACTCACCAGACTTGGCATTTGCAAACCAAACCTTTGCCAGGTAAATTAATTATTCTGTAAAAGTTATCCCATTAATAGTAACATTCAACGCATACTTTTCTTCCCAAGAGTGATGATGCAGAAAGGAAGGGAAAAACTCGGGGGTGTGGTGGAATTGAGAATGAACTAATATGGGGATTTGAGAAATTAGGGAAAAGATAAGATTTAGGCTTCACATCTAGGTGAATTGCTCACCCAAAAAGAGCATCGCGCACACAGTTTTAGAATTAGAGCTTCGCACTCAGCAGAATCACTCTCCCACTCTATGCTACACAAAGATTTCAGAAAAAATCTAAACTAGGATTTGAAAATTTTCAATAGTTCTATGATTTAATAATAAAACTATACAAGTATATTTATAACCAAAGGCCACGTACACTACTTGTGTCTTTTTCCTAATCATAAAAGAATCCTAATCTAAAAGAACACAAAAAGAAGTGATAAAAAGGAAACCAATAAAAGAAAAAAGACTAATCCTAATCGTAATCAAATCCAACTCAAGAACTTCTACGCTAATTTGACTTCCAAGTCTTTGTTGAAACCCTTCTCCCCGGGTCGAAAACATTTGCCTCTGGTGCATGGCGAAGATGGTACTCAAGCAAATCCAGGTTGAGCTACTGAAGCTTCTCGGTTCGTGCCTATGTAGATGTCTTTTCCAACGTATCGAGTAGTGCTGGTATCTGTCATCATCTGTCGATATCAGCTCGTCCAACAGAATGTCCTCAATCACATCGACTTGGTATCTGCTTGGCGGCGGCGGCACATAATCATAAAAGTGTTGTAGGCCTGCTGTAGACGATAATGGATCAGGAATTGCGGCCATGTAGTCGATAGGAGCATGTTATGGAGTTAATTCCTCGACATTGAAGATGGGTTAATTCCAAGCTCACATGGTATGTTCAACTCGAAAGCATTGGAACCAATCCTCCTCATGACCCTATAAGGACTTATACATCGAATATGAAGCTTCTCCCATGTCTCAGGCAGGAACCTCTGAGGTGGCACTCTAAGCATCACCTCATCCCCCACTGCAATTTCCTGCAATCTACTATGCAAATTCGCAAAAGATTTATAATTATCATCACTTAGAGTTATTTGTCGTGGAACCTCTGTATGCAAAACACACAAGATGGATGTCATTATGAGGAGGAGGTTTATTGGGGGACTATTCTGTGGTAATGTTGCTAAAATCTGGGAGTATCTGACACACATCTCAGGAGGGAACTCTACAAATATACTACGAGACTCACTAATGGCGACAATCATTGAAACGATTCCTTCCTCATTTCTTTCATCAAGAAATTGATGTGTGCTCAGCAAATGAAGTGGTTTCTTATTTTTCTGTGCAGTGACTGTCCTAATCCTTTGATTGCCAGAAATGTGTTTGGGTTTGGCAAGTATCAACAATATCTTTTTCCCATTATAGATGAATGTATTGGTGTCAACACTAAGAGTTATTGTGCTAGACAAGGTCGATTTGAAGTTGGTGCGATGGTGGCGAAGTCGGGAAGGTCACAAGTTGAGGTCGGAGGTGCAGACGATTTCGTAGTGGGTTCTATGAGATCGGGTTGCTGGTGGGTGTATTGGAGAAGGAAAGGAAGGAGAGTTTTTTTTTGCTGATCAAAGGAAAACTATTGGAGAAAAAGTAAGAGATCTATTTATCTTTTCCAAAGAAAACTATGAAAGACGACGGAAGAATTCTAAATCTAGGGTTTTGTTTTGTGAAAAATATTTAGAAATTTGACTCTGATACTAAATTTGACATAGAACGGAAGGGGAAAATTAAGGCTTGTGGTGGAACTATGGATGAACTAATCTAGGAATTTGGGAAATTGCAGAAAAGGTAAGATTTAAGCTTCATACCTAGGTGAATTGCTCACCCACTTAATGCATCACACACAAAGATTTAGAACTAAGGCATTCTATGTTTCACACAGATTTTAGAAAAACAAAACTAGGGTTTTGAAATTATCAATAGTTTTATGATTCAATAATAAAATCATACGAAGTGTATTTATAGCCAAAGGCCATGTACACTACTCGTGTCTTTTTCTTAATCATAAAAGAATCATAATCATAGAACAACTCAAAAAAAAAAATGATAACAAGGAAACCAATAAAAGAAAAAAAACTATTCCTAATCCTAATCAGATCCAACTTAAGAACTCCTATGCGAATTCAACTTACCAAGTCTTTGTTGGGATCCCCATCAAGTGAAGCATATTATTTGTTGTCTTTTCAGTTGGTTATACTAGAGTAGCATTGTTGGTCACAAGGCCCTATTCAAAGAAAAGAAGACATGCTTCAATTTCAGTTTAATTAATGTATTTGTGGAAGCAAGAGTTTACTAGAGGTGTTTGACAATTACTTTGCGAGAGTTCAGTGGAGGTGTTGACTTTTACTTTGCAAGAGTTTACCACAGGTTTTTTTTGACTATTACTTTGCAAGAGTTTACTATAGGTGTTTGAACTGACAATGAAGGAGCTGCCGGAATGTCACACTCTAACAGATGCTTGATATACGAACTAATCTATGAATGTTCACTTTTGATTGATTGCAGAAAGGATGAGTGCCTGAATCGTCTAGCTTGCTGTGGAGAGAGTAAAGAGACAGGAGAAGAAACAAGGGTATGACCGCCTATATGTATCTTTCTAAGAAGGATACTGATATGAAATGTAGTAGGGATAATGATGGGGTGAAAATTTCAAAGGAAAAACAGAATGGGTAAAAGAGATAGAATAAGGGAGAAAGGAAACCTATTTGCATGGGCATGTACGAAATACTGGATATAGGTGAAGTGATCGAGGCTAAGGGCATTGAGCTAGGAATGGAATAATAAACACAGACCTTGAACTTGACATTGTATTGCCCTCTATAGCAAAAGCTGAACATTTATGGAAACATTTATAGAAATCTACCAACAGTATGTCATAGACCATCTTAATAATTGTATTGTTGGGTCACCAGAAAAAGAAAAAAGAGTCATGCTTGACAATGTTCACACCTAGTAAGAGACGCCACTGGAGTCATGGGACTTAAACCATCATACTAGCAGGCTAGCAGCAGTAATGCTCAGCCTGATCCAGGCTGAAGCATCAAGTGACCTGAGGAATCACTGACCTCTCCTTGACTCTATCTTGGTCAGTCGTCACAGTTGTATTCAGTTAAGGTATCAGAAGGATTTAGAACCATCTTTTAGAGAACAGTATTTAGGAATGGCATGGTGAGGGAAAAACAAATTTGTGTTTAAGAAGGCTAAGCAGGTTGCATGTTCATCACACATGGATTAGAGAGTAGATGTATATGGCATTTTGGTGATGGGATGATGATGCGTCCTCACCGTCGGCGAAGGCGTCGGTGATCACCGGCTGGTAGCGATGGCGATTACGAGGCGGCATCTCGACCTGCAAAGCTGGAGGAAGAAGACAGAGCAGGGAGAACAAGCACACCTAAAAATCAAAGAATAAAAGAAGGAAAAGAATTTTATTGATGAAGGAGAAGCTCGGCGGAGCTGAGCTTCGTCGGCGAGCTCGAGATCGCTACACACCCAAATTTTAGGGCTGAATCAAATCATCCGTCCCCAAATGAGAAGACCCGAGGCCTTTAAATCCTCTCATACTCATGGACCGGGTTACAAACGGGCATGATACATTTTATGACCCAGACCCGGCCCATTACAATAAAACGAAGAAGAGAAAATTTGAAAAACCCGGGAACCCAACGGTCTGGAAATTCTGGAGGGAAGCCCAAAGCACAGTTCTGGACTTCAAACTGTATCAAAGCTCGCCCCTCAAAATCGACCTTGTCCTCAAGGTCGAGCTTAGGAATCTCAGAGGAGATAAAGATGGCTCAGAATTCATCATTGCCATTACCAATAGAACATTACCAACAGACAAAGGAGAGAGCTCAGACATCATCACAGCTCAATTATCAACAGAGTAAGATGGAGGAGAAGAGCTCAGAACATCATCACAGCTCAATTTAGATTCCAGTTCCATCCACTGTAACTCCCAGAGAAGAAGGAGAAAACCCAGGAGCTTTGAAGAACAGATCAAAGAATAGATTGCTCACCTGGAAGCACAGGAGGCAACAGAATGCAACAAGGCTCAGCAGTACAGAAAAACTCACCCAGAGAGTGAGGAGCTCAGAGTATCATCACTGCTCCTTCCTCAAAGTCGACCTTGATTCAAGATCGAAAGTTGGAAATCTTTTAACCAGCCCCCAGTAATTTTCCCATGAAGCATCATCAATGGGCAATTGTTTCCATTTGACCAAAACTTCTGTCACTGCTTTTCCCAATCTGTTCACCATCCTGCGTTCCAGTATAGCCTCTGGTTCCTTGATCACTTCAATATTGTGAGATGGTAACTGTTTTGGACCTGAATTGTATTTCCCAACTTCTTCTTCAACTGTGAGACATGGAAAACAGGGTGGATCCTAGCTTCAGCAGGCAAATCCAGCTTATATGCAACTGATCCCATCTTTTGTATAATCCTGTAGGGGCCATAGAACAAAGGAGATAATTTTTGAGATCTTTTACCCCCTACAGAAACCTGTCTATAAGGTTGCAACCTCAAAAATACCAAATCTCCAATTTCAAAAGACCTTTCAGTCCTGTGAGAATCAGCCAATTTTTCATTCTATCCTGAGCCTTGACCAAGTTGTCTTTTAATAGCTGTAGAGTTGTATCCCTATCCAGCAATGCATCTTCCACAATTTGCAACTTAGCAGTCTTAGGGATGTAAGAAGAAATGGTTGGAGGAGGTTTACCATACAGAGCCTGATAAGGTGTCATTTTAATAGAGGAATGCCAACTAGTGTTATACCAGAATTGAGCCCAAGGCAGCCATTTGCACCAATCCTGGGGTTTATGAGAACAGAAACACCTCAAATATGTTTCTAAACATCTGTTAACCACTTCTGTCTGCCCATCAGTCTGAGGGTGGAAAGAAGTACTAAACAAGAGTTGAGTGCCCTGTAATGACCACAGCTCTTTCCAAAATTCACTGGTAAAGACTGTGTCTCTGTCAGAGACTATGCTGTGAGGCAACCCATACAAGCTGTATATATGATCAATAAAAGTGGCAGCTACTGTTTTAGCTGTGTAAGGATGGGAGAGTGGTAAAAAGTGGGCAAACTTAGTTAATCTGTCAACAATAACAAAGATGACAGATTTTCCCCAGCTTTTAGGTAGTCCCTCAATAAAATCCATTGAGATGTCTTCCCACACTTGTCCAGGGATAGGAAGAGGTTGTAGAAACCCTGCAGGCCTGGTAGTTTCATATTTGGATCTTTGACAATATCACACTCTCGGATATACTTTTTGATACTGCCTTTCATCCCTGGCCAATAGACCACTCTTTTAAGCCTTTGATATGTTTTCTCATACCCTGAATGTCCCCCCACTGGGGTATCATGATGCTCAGTTATCAGCAAAGGAATAACAGAAGCTGAAGGGCTAATCATAATCCTACCCTTGTAATAGAAGAGCCCATTCTTCTTCTGGTATTTAGCAGAATCCAAGGATCCTTCAGTCCATCTTCTGTCCAATTCAGAAAAATAGACATCAGTATCTACCAATTTCTTGACTATTTCAATCCAGTCAGACTCTATAACAGAGATTTCCATCATTGCTGGCTTTTCTATGGTTTCATTTCTTCTGGAAAGACTGTCAGCAGCCACATTTTCCTTGCCTTTTTTGTATTCCACTCTATATCTATAATTGCACAACTTCAGAAGCCAAGTGTGTTGTGCTTCAGTATAAAGCCTTTGTTCCAACAAATATTTCAGAGGCTTGTGGTCAGTTTTAACAACAAATTCCCTTCCCAAGAGATATTGTCTCCATTTCTTAGTAGCTAATAATAAACCCAGCATTTCCCTTTCATAGGCTGAGGCAAGTTTCCCAGGATTCTTCAACTCTTGACTAATATAGGCTAAGGGGTGGTTGTCCTGCATCAGTACTGCCCCTATTCTAGTAGCAGAAGCATCACACTCTATTACAAAAGGTGAAGAATAATGGGCAGTGCCAACACTGGAGGATTTGTCAGTGCTGATTTTAAGGTCTCAAAAGCCTTCTGGGTTGCTTCAGTCCAACAAAAAAGCTGTTTCTTAGTAAGGGCAGTGAGAGGTGCAGCTAAAGTACTGTATCCCTTAATGAACTTCCTATAATATCCAGTCAGCCCCAAGAAACCCCTCAAAGCTTTTAATGTTTTTGGTACTGGCCACTCTATTATAGCCTGGATTTTGTTCATGTCCACAGCCACTCTTTTGCAGAGACCACATGCCCTAGATAGGCTACCTCTGATACCCCAAACTGGCACTTGCTTCTTTTAGCAAATAGTTGGTTAACTTTAAGAATCTCAAACACTAATCTCAGCTGCTTCAGATGTTCCTGCAAACTCTTACTGTAAATGAGGATATCATCAAAGAATATCAACACAAATTTCCTAAGATAAGGCTTAAATAACTCATTCATTAGTGCTTGGAAGGTGGCCGGGGCATTAGTCAATCCAAAAGGCATTACCAGGTACTCATAATGTCTTGAATGAGTCCTGAATGCAGTTTAGGAATATCCTCTTCTCTCATTCTGATTTGGTGATACCCACTTCTTAAATCCAACTTGGAAAAAATATTGGAACCATGCAACTCATCCAACAACTCATCAATTAGAGGAATAGGATATTTATCCTTCACTGTTTTCTGATTCAGAGCCCTGTAGTCCACACAAAGCCTCCATGTACCATCAGCCTTTTTAACCAAGACCACTGGAGAAGCATAAGGACTTCTACTATTCCGAATAATTCCAGAATCCAACATTTCCTCCACCATTTTTTCTATCACATTTTTCTGTTCCCAGGGGTGCCTGTAGGGCCTTAAGTTGACAGGTTCAGTACCAGGAATCAGATTTATTTGATGGTCATGACTCCTCTTAGGTGGGAGCCCAAGCACCTCCTCAAACAGCACATCATATTCCTGGCATAAAGCCTGTAGTTGATCATGGCATCCTTTTACAGGTTGGGAATCTAATTTATGACAAACATACATCACCCAACCTTTAGTAGACTGATACAGGGTTTTTTCCATCACCCTAGCTGAAACTATTTCCATATCATTAGGGAGCACCCCTGTAACTCCCAAGACTGATTATTTCTGGTAATTTTTACTCTTTTCTTTTTGAAATTTACAGTCAATTCATCCAGGGACTGTAACCAGTCTACCCCCAAGACCATTTGACAACCTCCAATGGGTAATACATGAAAATCAGTGACTATTTCTAGCCCTTGACACTTAAAGCATACTGCTCTGCAAATTCCTTCACTTTGTAACTTATCATCCCCTGCTATGGTGACACTAAATGATGTTTCCTGATCAACTGCAAGTCCTGTTCTTTGCACCACCTTGGGATCAATAAAGTTGTGTGTTGAACCTGTATCCAATAAGACATTTACAGGTTTCCTATTAACCTGTCCAAAGAACCTGATGGTAGTAGGAGATGTACTTCCCTCCATGGCATGAAAAGATAACTCTGGTAAACTGTTTTCCAAGGTGTCTTTAGGTCTTAACAGAATTTCCTCCCCTTGTTCTTCTTCAGAATCATCACACTCAATTAACATTAGGCTCTTTCCCTGACATTTATGTCCTGGTGTATATGCTTCATCACACTTAAAACACAGCCCTTTTTTCCTGTATTCTTCCACCTGAATTGGAGATAGCCTCCTTCCTGGTGTTGTATTGGTGTTCTTCACAGCAGCTGGAATAGGTTGATTCCTAGTGATCAAAGGATTGTTCACAGAACCCTTAAAAGGAACAAACCTAGATTGCTTCCTTTCTGCCACTGCAATACTTTCCCTAGCCACTGCACTACGATAGGCTGACACCATAGTCGTAGGCCTGTCCAATTTAACCTTACCTCTCAGTTCTTCCCTCAATCCTGATAAGAATAGACTGATCAAGTTCTTCTCAGTCTCCTCAATTAAATGAGCTAACCTGATGAAAGATTTGTGATATTCTTGAACTGACCCTGTTTGTTTCAAATTGGCCAATGCAGAAAGAGGATCATCAAGGTCATCCGGTCCATACTGTAGAATCATCTCATCATAGAACTCCGGCCAAGTAATTGTCTCTCCCTTTTGTTTCTCTAGCCACCTCCACCACAACAGGGCTTCTCCTTGCAAATAGAAAACACAGAACTCAACTCTATCTTCCACTGGAGTATGGTGGATGGTGAAGACATGCTCTAATTGATACAACCAATTCAATATATCCCCATCCCCTTTAAATATAGGAATTTCTACCTTCGGATTCTTGGGCAGGGGAAGCCTACTGACTGTAGAAGAAGGTAACTGAGATTTTGGATTTCTTTTCAAGAAACCATCAGATCTCCCACCCACTACCGTCGACTGTTTAAATTGACTGGAAGGAGATGGCATACCTCTTGGGCTACCCTTAGGTATTTCATTATAAGGGACTGCACCTCGTCCTATTTCCTCTTGTCCCTTAATTCCACCTCGAGTTTCTTGGAACAATCGGGCCATCATCCCAACCAACTCCTCATGTCTGAGGTCCATCTTGTCCTCAAGAGATCTGAATCTATCATCAACCGATCTCAACTTGTCCTCTACTTTTTCCTCAAGCATACGACTTCTTAGAGCTGTTCGCTCATCAATAGCTCGGAATCTAAACTCACCTGGATCTTCTTCTTGAAGAATTGATCCCTTGCCGTTCTTGCGTTCTTGATCATCTACTTTCTTGGAATTCCAAGCTTCGTCGAAAGAGACTGATCCTCTAGGCTCCGTCTTCGGCGTTACATCATCTGCTTCACCACCGAGATCGTCAGGGTACCCTGGGATCGTCGGCTCTGATACCATTGATGCGTCCTCACCGTCGGCGAAGGCGTCGGTGATCACCGGCTGGTAGCGATGGCGATTACGAGGCGGCATCTCGACCTGCAAAGCTGGAGGAAGAAGACAGAGCAGGGAGAACAAGCACACCTAAAAATCAAAGAATAAAAGAAGGAAAAGAATTTTATTGATGAAGGAGAAGCTCGGCGGAGCTGAGCTTCGTCGGCGAGCTCGAGATCGCTACACACCCAAATTTTAGGGCTGAATCAAATCATCCGTCCCCAAATGAGAAGACCCGAGGCCTTTAAATCCTCTCATACTCATGGACCGGGTTACAAACGGGCATGATACATTTTATGACCCAGACCCGGCCCATTACAATTAGAACGAAGAAGAAGAGAAAATTTGAAAAACCCGGGAACCCAACGGTCTGGAAATTCTGGAGGGAAGCCCAAAGCACAGTTCTGGACTTCAAACTGTATCAGATGATAGCTGTGACTTGGGTGAATATTGCATGTATGTAGTCACAGGAGATAACAGTAGAGAGGTGATAAAACATGACATCAGAGTGCATAAATACATTCTGTATATAGGAATGGCGCAAAGGTGCATGTCAAACAGCGATATGATAGGAGAAGCCATGCCCCCATATTTTATTCATTTGGTACTCACATCTTTTCTTTATTCGTTTTCCCTCTTTTGACTTGCGTAACCCAGCTGCTTTTCATGGCCATGGGCTAGTGTTGCTTGGAAGGTTTCAAAAAGGATTTTATTTTTAAATATATGTTATTCATCCCTACTATAGCTTGATGCTTAAGGGCCTTTTTTTTGGGAACTTCTGGGACACTGGCCTTTAGATTTTGTTGACAATAGAAAAATTGGTATATCACATTAAAAAAAAAGGGGGTGGGGTGGGGTATAGGCCTGATCTCATAACTGACAGATTCAAAGAATACTGCTCCTTACTGCAGCACTGAAAAAAAAGGAAAATGAGAAGATCAAAAACTTTCTTTTTAAAATACTTGGAATACCAAGAAAATCAACAGTAGCAAGAACCCTAACTCCCTAGCTAATTTTATTATTCTTTGAAATCACGGTTAATTAATGCAGATAGATTACAGAGTGATCATAATCTGGTGCTGAATCTGCAGCAACGAATGCAACATCTTTCACTTTTGTAAAGCTTGTAACAATGGGAAAGCAACTGGATTTAACCAATACATCATGAAAAACCATATTAATGTTTACCTTCTATGGGTCCATCAAGAATGGCTCTGAATTCAGTGTCTGTGATTGAGACATTGCCATAAAAAATGAGATAGCAAGTAAATTTACTATTATTACCTCTTAGGAGTTTCCATAGCCACTAAACCCACAAGATGATGACTAGTGACAACAAATCCCCTTGCTGGGAACAAGTTTGGGGCTGCGGGGATAGGCTGGACATGTGAGGTTGAGAGTTTTAACTTCGTGCTGTATGATGGTATCTTCAATGACTGTAACTGAAGTTATTATGATATAATTTAAAGAAGGCAAAGTTGGACCGAGAAACCAATATGGGTTGGATTTGGAGCATATGATGGTATATCAAGTACTCAATGAAGAGGTTGGAGCCTTTACATGTAAAAACTTACCAAATTAAATGTAGTTGTGAAATTTAGAGGTGCAAGAAGCGCTCATAAAATTAAGAGTTTATGAGCAATCAAAAGGGATATTCTAAAGGATTTTGGAAGGTGGACTTTTGGTGCAATTTTTCCATAGAGATGCATCTCTCTGTCTCTCAATTTGAAGGACTATAACAAGGATTTTGGGAGATAGACATACAATCTTTTCTAAGAAATAACATAACAGTTGACTGCTATTTCTCTTTTCAGCCACATCATTGTTGAAGCCTTGAACTCATTATTTTGTTGTAGATAGCATAGAGTCTGTTTTTTCAATGGCTTTGCCGTACATCTCTTTCTGAACAAAGGCTGTAGAGGGCCCAAAGGCTGCTTTTTTGTGCAAGTGCTTATGAGGTGCTTGCAGTCAGCAGGTTTTTCCATATATTGTGTGCTGGTTCTCTTTGCAGCTACATCAGGTTGATACATAACAAGGATTTTGGTAGATCGACAGTTGGTCCATCTTTTCTAAGAAATTCATCTGAACCGATAGGACCGGGGATCTTAGGGGTTCATGGTTGAAGCCTTGAACTCATTATTTTACTGTAGATAGCATAGAGGTTGCTTTTCAATGGTTTTGCCGTACGCATCTCTTTCTGAACGAAGGCTGTAGAGGGCCCAGTGGCGGCTTTTTCGTGCAAGTGTTCATGAGGTGCTTGCAGTCAGCAGGTTATTCCATATATTGTCTTTGCTGGTACTCTTTGCAGCCACATCAGGTTGATACATAACAGTTGACTTGGTTGCTATTTATATCTTTGCTGCTATTTGTTTATAGTCTCTTCAGCTAGTGCGTTAACTGGTGTTCTTGTATGAAAGATTTAGCAGTAACAAGTTGTCAGAGTATTTTTGTTTGGCCTACTGTGAAGAACGGCTGTCAATTGAAGTATGAGATGCACTCTCCTTACCAGCTTGCTCTTGGGACATTTCAATCTTGTTTTATTGATTTCTGTGGGCACTGAACAACAATAAGTAATCTTGCAATATCATTAATTTAGTCTTCCCTCTTTCATCGTGTATTTTCAAGGGATATATGAATTGACAAGAGAAAGAGTTAAATTGTTGTATATAACTTCAACCTGCATTTCCTTTGCTATTTTTGTTTAGCATTGTTACCAGCTGTATGATCGCTAACTGATGTTTGCACTCTGCCTTTTTGTTGCTGCATAATGAAAACAAGTTCTTTCTCTTAGATTTGGAAAAAGTCACAGCTTGTTATTTACACACACAAGTTAATGGCCAGATATATTATAAATAGCCAAAGGTTCAAGGTTTTTTCAAGCGTTGTTTGCTAAAGCAGTCCTGAACAAAACCATTCAGTACTTTGACCTCTTTTTTATAGATTTCATGAGCTAAGATAAACTTTATTTTATGTGTGCAAGGACTTTCTAGAGGTTTTAAGGCTATAAAATCCTTTTGCCATTTCTTGAAGCCATATAATTTACTATATTGATTTCTTTTCTTTATCATTTGGTATAATTAATAAATTAAATACTTTGTTGTCTATTATTAAGATTTTTGTAAACATAATGCTTAAGAACCATCTGTTTTATTGTTTTAATTACTTGTGGCTTATATTTACATTTTAATTGAAGGGATATGAACCAATGTATGGGATCAATTTTTTATGCATGGAGCTCTGTTAATGTTAAATAACATCATTATGGTATCATACAGTCTTTTAGCATTTGAGGGCCAAAGTGTGAGACCCTCTTTGACTGTGGCTTTGTTATTAAACATTTCATATTACAAAAAATATCTCTTGTTTGCTAGTTAGTTAATTCATGGATCAATTTGTTTGACAGCTCTGGAGGCATTGTTTTGGCTTCACAAGATGGGAAAATTGTCTGTGAGAACACATTGGATGCCAGACTTGAGGTCCTTTTTAGACAGAAATTGCCCGAGGTATGTCCTTAAATGATAGACTGTAGAACACCTGTGTGGAAAAACACAAATCACGTGTATAGGGATGCATTTGTAACATGGGTTAGGCTCGCCTGAATCTCACTAATTTAACTTGTTCGGTTGAGTTAAGGTATTTAGAATAGATCATGCTTCAGCTTAGAACCTGAACCTATTATTGGGCTTCAGATGAGCTCAAATGCAAGTTGCCTAAACCAGAATGATGTTTGTATACCCTGTTTTAAATATCGGCCGAGTCGGCCAAGATATCGTCCGATATCTCCTTTTTTATCTGCTGCCGATACGATATGGGAAAATCGTTCGTCATATCATTTACAACAAAAAACGGACGATATTTGAAATATTGGCCGATAAATCGCCCGATATACGCCCGATATGAATTAACTTATTTTTTGCACGACTGCATGCGAATGTACATTATTATTTACTGTCTTTGCATGCATATTATATCATTTTTATTAGGTAGATGATATCTATGACATTAAATCAACTTTTAGTTATTAATATTTCATAATATATAGTGTCTGATATGAACGCCCGGTATGCGCGCGTATCCCCGATATCTCCCCCGATATCCGATATTCGATATGAAAAAATCCCACCCGATATGATCCCGATAGCTGATATTTAGAACCTTATTTGTATATATTTGGTATAGGCTACATGGGGCAGCTATGAAGCACAAACACGGGCCCAGGGCTGCCGTGTCCGTGTCAAGTACGTGTTAGACATGGGCACGTGCTTGACACGTGTCAGACACGGTCAATCCGTGTCTGACACGAGTTAACTGTTTTGACTCACCCGACAAGGTCAAACTTAGCATGGACACGACTCAGACACGTTTTGACTGGTTTGTGGTTTTTGGGATCAAACCTGACTCGATTACTAATTATAACCCTAAATCTCCAATTTTTCCCTCACATTGATCTCTCTCTCAAATCCTCAAAGGAGAAGAACCCTAACCTACTGCCTTCTCGTTGTCATTCTCTCGCCGTCAAAGGTGCTCATCGAAGTTGCAACCTTGCCGTCATACTCTCGCAATCGAAGTCATCCTCTCGCAGTGATATTGTTGTCATCCTCTTGAAGTCGCTGTCCTCAAAGGTTCTCATCGTCCTCGTCATCATCTCGCAGCGATCTTGTCGTCGTCCTCTCGCAGCGATCTCGTTGCCGTCCTCTTGTCGTCGTCCAGAGGTAATTTTATCCCTCTCTCTTCATCGCTCTCCGTCTCTCCCCAATGTCTCCATCTCTCCCCCCTTTTGATCTTTCTTTCTCTGCTCAGAGAGAGAGAGAGAGAGAGAGAGCAGAGATCAAGAGAGTTAGAGAGAAAGCAACGTGAGAAGAGAGGAGAGAGCAGATGAGAGATCTCGAGTAAATGGGTGAAAATTGTGTGGATAATTGTTCAGTGGATGAGATTTAATTGGGAATTCATTAATTATGTGAAAATTATTAGATTGCATTGTTGATCTTGTAGAAAAATTGCTTGAGTATGTTGAATTGTTGATTGTGTGGATAATTGATTGTGTATATATAATAATATATACATAATTTCATGGGAGTCACTGAAAGTTAATAATAATAATAATAATAATAATATATTACATGCCGTGTCCCTGTATCCTATTTTTTTTGGATTTTGTCGTGTCCGTGCCCGTGTCCCGTGCATCATAGTGGGGGCAGTTAGCAGCCGCTACCGCTATAGTTTAACTGCAGCATCCACTTCCTCAATCTGAAAGCAAAATTCAGGTTTGTTTTTCTCTCTTGCCTGATCTCTCTTTCTCAGCCAATTCTCTCTTCTCGCTTAATACAAATCTCACCTTGTGTGTCAGTTAGACAATATCTATCTTGCTCTCATTGGGTGAGGAGGACGATAGAGCAAGAGTTATATAGTCATAATTGCCATAGCTAGGATCATAATTTCAGAAAGTTCCTACTGAATTGAACTGGACATACTCAATTATTCCATGCGAGTATATTTTGCCAGAAGATTGGAGATGCAATGTAGCAGTAATCAACGAACAATGTCAATTACCTCATTACTCGAGTCATTGTAACCCATATTATTGAATCAGTGTGTAAGTGACAAAGGGGTGAAAAATCATCAGAGGCCAATGCCAAATCAGATCTGTGCCCCAAAAGAAGAAAATAAAAGACAAAGAAAAGGGGAAAAAAAAACCAACTTAACCATCAGTAACTGAACCTATTTGAGTTAAATAAAGCCATGCTACTCTTACAGTTGCTTTTATGTCAAACTGCTATGGAGTTGGCAACTAGCAACAGAACCTATTTGAATTAAATAAAGGAATCTTTTAGTGCCATTCTTGCATTTCCCTGTAAGCCCTTTTTGCTTATTTATTTACCTATTTTGATACAAGCAGTGAGAATTTGCACTACACTCTCAGTATACAGTTCTCCATATTTTTCCACTAGAATTGAAATTGTCATAGAGTTCTTTAAATAAAGGCCATGATGAACAGACATAAATTATAAAAGTAAATAAATAGCTGTAGTTTTCAGAAAAACTGGATAAAAGAAATAAACAAAAGGTTAATGGAAGAGTCAATCGGTTTAGCACATGATCAACAGACATAAATTATAAAAGTAAATAAATAGCTGTAGTTTTCAGAAAAACTGGATAAGAATAAACAAAATTTATAGAAACAAGTAGAAAGTAGAAAGATGTACATAAAATCTTTATATAATAATATAAAAGTTACTTAACTAACTAAGCAAGAGTTACGGTACAATATCTAAAGGTCAATAAAATGTAATGGATAATGGAAAGAGAAATTATGATCAAATTGTTAAGGAAGAAATTGAGAACCCATAATCAAGAAAATTTACAAACAATGAGATTAGGTGTGCGCGTGCATAGAACTTAGAACTCAAGAAAGAAGGTATATATTATTGTAAAATGTTAACAAAATACTGAGAATCACATGAACAAATTACAAAATATGTAAGGAAAATCAGTATAGTTGGTAAAAATAAACACTATGGTTCAATTGAATATGTGAATTCTTCAAGTGTGCAAAATTTAAGAAAGTCAGATTATTAAGTTTGCTCTTTTATTCCTTTTTTTTTTTTTTTTTCAAATGTGGTAGCTTGGCCTGATAATCTGGACCTCAAATAACATATGTTGCATGGAAACGGAGAGATGTCGACATAGGCGCGGCACGACACAGTGACACATGACAAATCCTGAAAAACACATACAAAATAGAAGCACCGTGTCCAATCCAATACATATGTTTTGACATGTGCGTCCGACACAAATCAGACATGTCATGGCTCCACACTTTAAGCCAGTATCCCAACCCCCACCCTTTATTATTGATCCAAGCCTTGTTGGTTGTTTATTTTTTGAGCTAGATTATCAATTCAAATAGTGTATTATTTGGAAAAATTGATTGAACATCAGTTTTGCCATTAATAGAAGATTTCATCAAAATCCTAATCTAAACTTTTAATACCTTAAAAAACATTGAGTTATTGCCAATTGTTTTATTATTGTAGAAAAAAACAATTCATCTATTTTTCTTAAAGTTCCCAAAAACTCCTATACTCCAATCTGAGACAGCTTCTTAATACCAAAGCTGATCCCTAGAACAGCTGCATGATACCATACGCAGGTATGAAAAATTCAAACCAATGTTCGGATAGCAAAATTTTGAATCAATGAGACCAGTTCAAGGACCATATATTTGACAAATTGGGAGCTTTCTTCCTTTAGAAATATATGATTTTATTTTTATTGTGAACATGCTTATAATATCTGGTTATACTTTCCAGATACGCAAGCGCCTTTTCGCGAAGATGGATGGCTGAATTGCATGGACCTTTCAATTCTTATCTGCAATAAGAGTCTGTTTTTCAATAATAAGATATCTGCCTTACCTCCCCAGAGCAGATGAGCCCAGCTCACTTGATCTAAAGCATCTTTGCCGCAACCTTGCTGATCTTGTGAAATATCATAGTTTTGATAACAAGTCCTCTTACTATTCTTGAAATAATCAGGAAAAGATCAAAATAAATAGAAGATCCGTGTACTTTTGTTTCCTCGGTTACATGGTATCAATAGATATATATATTTTCTCTTGTGTGTTGATCTTTGCCCAATGGTTAGCAATAATAAAGGCTTCTTTCTTCAGAACAAGGACGGTCTCAACAGGGTTTCATTGTTCATGTATTCTGGCCTTGCAAATGCTTATAACATACTTTTGGGGATGTATGTTATGGACCCTGTGAAGATTATTTCTCTAATTCTATGGTGGAAATAGTATGCAGTAAACAAGTCCAACATAGATGCCCTCAAGATCATCACAGAGGTGGGAATTATATTGCATCCTTCGGTTGTGACATGACAAATGACTGAAGTTGACTCACAGAAGAGTATTTGAAGCACTTTGAAAGGATTTTGTGCTAGAAACGTATGCACCTAATCACACTACTGTTATCAGAGCAGAATGCTGCCAGAGATTCAAGTTACTGCTCATTCAAGCAAGCGAAGGTGCTGCCATGGTGTTAGAGAGAGAGACCTCCCGCTAGCTTTTTACTCCTTGCAGAAATAAATAAAGCGATCAACAGCAGCAGCAAAGCTTGAGGTATTGTGCTTTCCTCTTGATCTTTTTATTTATATTTATATTTATATTTCTTTTTTATAAGATTGGCCAATAAGCATAAAATGGGCAGCGAGAAACCTAAACGAGGGACGCTTCCTATGAAAGTCTTCATGCATGTTAGAGAAGAGGGAGCTTCCTTGATTTATATCCTCCATCCTCCTGCTGCTCTTGGGGAGCGGATATTGCCACCCCCAAGAATGAGGAAGGCACCCATGGAATAGGGCACCCTAAATTTGATAAAAGCCCCCCTTCGATAAAAATAACGAAAACACTTTTTTCTTCCCCCCCAAACACCCCACCGGCCCCTCGCCGGCAAACTCCCCCTTGTTGCCCCCCCACTGGTGAACTCTGTCCCGTCGTCGACTCTCGCCTCCCCCTCATCAGCTCTCCCACGGCCTCCCCCCTCCTATAGGGAGAGGGGGGGGGGGAGGAGCGAGGGGGAGGGGAGGAGGCTGGGGACGCGGAGGGGGAGCGAGGGTCGCTGTAGGAGGAGGGAAGGAGATGAAGTGAAGAGGAAGAAGAAATAAATATTTTGAACTTTTATGGGTAAAAAAAAATAATGACACGCTTGTAAATTTTTTTTTTTTTTTTTTTTGTTTCACGTGCTTTCAAATATCAGCTATATTACTCGATGAGCATCACAGAAATTAAGAAGAAGAAAGTTACAAGGTTTTGGTGAGAATATAAACAGACATATCCAATACATTTAGTTGCCACCTGCTTGTGTATGAAGACATACGATACGATACGCCCTCCTGAAGTTTAAGTGAACTTCATTCAGCCCACTCTTTCAGTGACTCTTACTCAAACTAAGAAAGGTGGGTGCTAAAAAATGACCTAAGCATTAAAAGACCACTGTGCTGTAAATTTTACTAATTGATCGCACCATAGGCACAGAAAAAACCTTCAATAACAAAGTATTTTGACTGATATGGCACGAAAGCTTTCAATCAAGAAGACAAGATTGCTTGAAATCATGGGGGAAAAAAGAGAGCTCCTGAACTTTTACATGCATCGGTTACTCATACTAAATAACTTGTGAGTAAAAACACCCACCCATCAATGGCAAGAATGAGACAAATTCACTTGCGATTTCTTGAGAAAAACAAAACAGCACACATACTTGCTGCTTTAGTCGTCAAAATTCCACAGAAAAGAAGTAATCACCCCAATTACCTCCTAAAAATTCCCTTCGTCCAGGTTCTCAAAGCTCGTGTGAGGCCTTCTTTCGCCTCTGCAATTGCTTCCACTTGCTCTTCTTGGTGCTCTCTCTCTCTCTCTGCCTACTCACATTCTCTTTCTTCATCTTCTTCCTCCTCCTTTTCATCCAGATCCTCAAACTCCTCCTCTGCCCCCATTGCTTTTACTATGTGATCTCTAAGTTCAGCTATCAAGCCTCCACCACCTTTGCATTCTTCCTCATCCCCAACTATGAAAACCCACTGATGAGGCCCTTGTGCCATTGGTATATCGACTGCAAGCAACCTGATGTCATACTGCAACAAGAAAACATCATCTTCAACTGATGTCATCACATTTGGGACAAGAGTGTCTGTCAGAACAAGATAATAATTAAATAAAACAGAGAAAGTTACACATTCGCAGGTTCCATAATATATATCCATCCTCAACTCTAGCCTATTTTTGAGCATTTGGAGAAGTTAGCGAGGTTAGGAGCTTAACTCCTGCTAACGCTTGTTGCTAAATTAACAGCTGGTCCCCGGGATGACTCCAATTTGCACACCAGTCCGGAAAACATTGAATGTGACTATGGAAACTATGTTTCAGAATCTCCTTGTGTGCTGTCTGGATGCGTTGTCTGTGTTTGCACACTAACATACATTACAGACCATAGCAAATAGGTGAACAAGGTCACAGAAATAATTTAACATAGTACGTACCAATGGCATAGAGGAACCTAATTTCTAATCATAAAAGGTATAGATCATACAATAAACTCGTGCTTCCATGAACAATTGTTAGTAGCACCAACCTCTGTGTATCAAATATACAGGAAACATCACATGTAGGTGGCTGCAGCAAATACTATCACCAAAAATGGAAAAGAAGGGAACAAAGGACTCGAAGTTATAGCGAAATTAACCCTTTATGCATGAAACAGAAAGAAAGAACATGGCCATGACAACAAACACGGGTCTGAGCAAGAAACGCGCAGTTGGCCATCCCCTCGGAGAGGGCCGACGAAAGTGCTTGCAACCCCAGACATGCCCCTCCACAGGGCAATGCAGACAACAACGCCCCCAGCACCCACCAGAACCAAGTAGTTCCTCTTCCAGAATGACTCCACCTGCAGCCCCGCCGCCTCTCGGTACTCTGAAATCTCCGATTTGACCTTGGATATAAGGGATCCTTGAGCAGGGATTTCCCGAGGCCGGCATTGATTCTGCTAGCACTGAAGTTTTCTCGTGTAAATTAACCGTCTTGAATTTGAAAACCCAGATCTTCGAGAAATTCAGTGGAGTAAGCTCTTATGTTGAAAGGTGAGGACTAGGGACTGGGGGTATGGATTTTGATGAGATTTGGTGGAAATAGTGTTGGGGAATATGAAGAATTAAATGTGAATCTTTGGGTTGAATTTCGGCGAGATCCGTTGATAGAATCAATTGGATAATGGTTGGAGCGTGTTCTCCTTCCATTGAGGATGAACATGGTATATTCACATATTGGATTCCGATTTCGAATGAATAAGATACTCAAGTCTAAAGTTTGTCTAATTCAAAAGTCAGAGGAGGCTAAAGGTAACTAAAAGCATTTAGTCCAATGTGTTTGAAGTTTGAAGAGTTTAAATAGAGAAAAATGAGAACAAAGGTGTGCTGTTGGGTATTTGGAGTTTTCGCATGCGATAAAAAAAAAACCATTCCTTTTTTGAAACTATATTTTAAATGAATTGGATGACTCTGTTTGTAATGTCATTCCTAGGACTAACAAATAGCCTTTGGAGGTTTTACGATGAGACCTTGGGATTGAGAGGGAACGCACAGAATTGATCAAGGGATTAGTTGACTCAAAAAATTAATCAAGAGACACAAATTTTTTAAGATTTTCTCAAATATCCCTCCTCCTCTCTTTCCACTCGCGGTGCCATTTAGATACTCATCGCTGAATGATTGTAGTTCCGTTTGGTCATGGCTGGCCGAACGGAACTACAACTGTTCAGCCCTCCATGGCCGAACGGAGTGCGAGCAGGGATAGAATTTTCAACAAAGAAGGAGCCATTTTTCGCCTCTTAAATGGATGCGAATTTAAAACCCTGGCGACCCCAAACTCTCCACAAAACTCCCCAATTGTGTCATCGAGATCGTCAATTCCGCGCCTAGTTCTTCTCAATTTTCGCGCTGATCGTTTGTTTTTTTGGGGGCATTGTAATTGGTTTGGTTGGTGAGTTAGCAGGGGGCTCAGGTTTGGATTTGGATGGCGAAGGAACAGCCGCCGGTGGCGGTGTCACTGGCGGATGGCGCTATTCAGAAGATTGTTTTATAGGAAGCCACCGGATCGGCTTCTCAAGATTACGGAAAGAGTCCACGGTATTTGATTTTCCTTGAATTTTTTTATTCAATGCCCTTAATTTTGAAAATGACGAAAAACCTAGGTTTCCTTTGGTTCGGGTGAGCATTTTCGTTGCTCTTCTTCTGCTGCTCTTTTCATGGTTTCTTGAGGATTTTGATAATGGAGAAAGTAATGATCTGGGGATTTTAGTGCAATATGGGTGCAATTGTAATTTTTGGACTATTCTAGGGCGGGGAAGGACGGCTGAAGAGCAACGGATCGCCGGCAATCGTGATGAAAGGAGGAGGTGGAGGAAGGATGAGGAAGAAGAAGGAGGGGTATTTGGACTATTCTTGGAGAGATAAAAGTATCAAAAAAAAATAATGACACTCTTTGTAATTTTTTTATGTGTACCTTAATCATTTTTGTGTGTCAATATTCGAGCCTAGGGTTGAGTGTGTTCACTTTGAGGAAAATTTGGAAGGAAGAAATCTGGATGGCAATTTTTCCCTTCTTTATGATGAAGGGGAAAAAAAGAGAATTCCGAAGAAAAAAATGCATGAATAATTTGGACAAAATTTAGAATGTAAGTGTTGTCAACTAAAAAAGCATCATCGAATGTTTTATCCTAATAGAATCAATAAAACGGCTAATCGCCTATTTGATTTGCTTCATTCAGATGTATAGAGTCCATGTTCAGTAAAATTCGAACTTGATTTTTAGTATTTCATTATTTTTGTTAATGATTAGATTTATCTCATGAATCTTGTTCTGAGATCTTTTCTATATTTCAAACTTCTTTTCTGAGGTTAAAATTCAATTTAACACTTCAGTGAAAATTTTAAGACCTAATAATGCTAAGAAGTAATTTAGTTCATTTTTCACAAATTTTATGACTGAACATGATATTATACATCAATTTTTATGTGCATACATTTCTCAACAAAATAGTGTCGTCGATTGTAATGATCATTTGCTTCAAACTACTTGCACATTGCTTATTTATAGGAAAGTTCCTAAATATTTTTGGGAGTGATGTAGTTCTTACAACATATTATTTAATTAATCAGATTCCTTTTGTTTTGCAAAATCAAATTCCTTAATTCGGTATTATGTCCCCCAAAATGATTTGTTTTTTTCATACCACTAAAGGGTGCATGTGTTTTGTTCAGAAGAATGATCTTCATAAAACAGAATTGGATTCTCGTTCTCTCAATGTATTTTTCTTGTAGATTCTCGGACATGGAAAGGGTATCTGTGTTATTGTCCATCATTAGACCGTTTTCTTATGTCAGCTGATATCACATTTTTTGAGTGTAAATCTAGGTTGATAGTGAGCCTCCCCCTTAGAGTCTGAGGACGACAACATATTTTTTTCTTATTCAGGATCCAACAATTGTGCTTATTTCATCATTAGTTGACACAAATCTAGATACATTACCACTTTTTCATGGAGAAAAAACTCCCTTACTGGTTGGAGAACCAATCACAGTGTTTACAAGACGTACTTCTACTGCACCAGAGCCAACATCTTCTGCTGTTCCGTTTTCCAAATCACAAATAGATGAGAATATATTAGTACTACCCTCTAGTTGCTATTAGTAATTCTAACATTGTCTCTATTGTTGATCTTCCATTGCTCTTCGCAAGAGTAAATACTGATTACTCAGCAATTTTGCATATTTTACATCATATTCGCACGCTTATTTTAAATAAAACTCTACTATTTAACCTCCTCTTTATTTATTAGTGTGCAGACTATTTAAGGAGAAGAAAAACCCAAAAGCCAAAGATCCTAACTAAATTCGAAGTCAAAAATAATTATTTTTCAAGTCAGGTGAAGAAAAAATATTCTCAGAATATCCACAGTCTAAATCAAATTTTAAGAATATACCTTTAGATGACTGGCGAGGTGAAATTATAGCAAAAATTGATGAGTTATTGATGACTCAAAAGCCGCATTTTCTCCTAGATTGTCACAGAATGCGGCAATATTGGGGCGACTGGCTTCGCATTTTGGTGTGTGACTTCGATTCCTCAGATTCCTAGGCATTCTCCTATAAATATCCTATTGGAGGCAAAGGCAAAAAGATATCCACGCAAAGATCAAAACTAGGTATTTCTTTAGTTTAGTTTAGATTTTTCTTTTATTTCTTTGTAATTTAAATTAGAGAGAGATTTATAAGAAAAAGAGAGAGTGGATTCAAGGGTTACAATTGATGTAAGTCCCTCCTTTCTCTTATTGTTTCTCTATTTAATCAAAACTTGCTTTTTATATTATTCATGTGTATTTTTCTTCATGGTTTAAGTCTATTAACCTTCTAGATTTCTTTCTTCTCCTTTGATTTCTAAATCCATATAAATCTTATGGCATCTGAATAGCCTTGCCGTTGCAAGTGCCACCGATAACTCATGATGATAAATTTCTTCTTTTTATGTATTAATTCATGCTTTCTCTATGATTTTTGATGATATAATGTGGAAATCAAGTCTCTTCTAATGGGTTATGCGCTGATCGCCTTCAATTCAAAGTGAACCGTCACCAAAGATCTAAGCTTAGACAATCGTCTGAAGAGGTAAGTAATCTTATTTGGAACGCTTAGCATATTTATCCATGGATTTTCTTTCTTTTAATTCTCTTTTAAAAATCAAATTACAAACTTATCCTTTTTATTTCTTCTTCCTACTTCTTCTAACTTAACATCGTCTTCTTTTTATCTTTTTTGAAACAAAGAAGAATAACTTAAACCAATTTAGTTATTTAAAATATACCAAAAATATTGCATCGCATCGACGTTGGCCCTATGAACATCTCAGACTAAATAGGAGATTGACCTCGGGAGAAAGTTGTATAGGTCACCTAGAGGGGGGTGAATAGGTGACAAGCTAATCAAATGCAAAACTAATGCGGAATTAAAACTATTTATGAAAACTAAAAACAATAAGCTAACACACAACATATAACCAAACAGTGTAACTGAATTTTCGGTGAAGGGCTCTGAACTATCTCCTCAAATTCCTCTAGATTAAGAGTTGAGGTGTCACTATGGCTCTCTTGGTTGAATAGAAGTGTGAGCAAACAATCCCAACCATATATCAATTAAGTATAAGGAATATCAAGCAAGCAATAGATATAAACAATAAACACATGCAAAATATAAACTCAAGTGAAAGAGAGATGAGCGATCACAAATACAGGAGATTTGTTTCGAGGTTCGAACACACTTGCTCTACGTCCCCGTCTTCAAACACTATGAAGGATTTCCATTGAAATAATCCAGCAAAATCACTTTGTGCCGCAACACTTACAACGAGCTCCCTTAAGACACGTAGACCCACAAGTCCCTCACTTGTTCCCGCAAGAACAACACAACACAAACTTACAAGTTCATCGAGGCCGTACCTCTACAACTCCCTAAAATAGAAGGTGAAACACTTGGTGATCTTAACACTTGATTACCCTCAAATACCCTCATAAATAAAGCTCCTATAAGATAGATATAGTTATGAAAAGCTCAAGCTTATGTGAGAAAAAAGATCGATGTGAAAGTAGAAAACTCAAAGAAAAGCTTTTGAAAAACTCAAAAGAATCACCCTTGATAAACACTCTTTTGATATGGAAGTTTAGCCCAAAAACTTATTGAAAAACTTCTGTTGGGGATGAAAAAATTGCTCTTGAAAACTCTCCAAAAATCTTACATAAAATAGGCCAAAAGATCCCTTATTTATAGGGAATAAAAAACTAGCCGTTATGGCTCAGAATCTGGTCAGAATGGCCTGTCGGTGACGGACCAACGGTCAAATTTCTTACTATTAGAGTCTAGCAGTCGACCGATCACAGACCCAGAATGTGCAATAGGTCATAGTTTAGTACAGTTTTGAGACCTAAAATATCGGAATTTGGAAATACATTTATAGGCAGAATTTGTAGATCTTTAAGTCTTCTTTATAATGCAACTTAAATCAAATCAATATTTTATCGGAGTAGAGAGTAATCAATAAAATACTAAAAGGTGTCAAATCAGAAACTGTAAACTATGTTTAGAATAAGAACAAACTTCAACCTAATATTTGACATCTTTACTAAAAGGTGTCAAATCAGAAACTGTAAACTGTTTTTAGAACAAGAACAGAGTTCAGCCCAATATTTGACATCTTTAGCATTTTAATCAGAAATTGACCATTGAATAAAAATGTTGCTCTGAAAGTTAACTTTGAAATGCAATTTAAATCATATTGATTTAATATAAGAATAAAAAGTTATGGCCAAATTACTGAAAGGGTGTTAGAGCAAATCAGCAGAACGGTCGGCCGCCCGGTCAACCGAGAAAACCCGAGACCTCTGCAACTCAGTCGGTCGACCGGTCGGTCAGCCGATCTCTACTGCGGTCGACCAGTCGGTCGACCGAGCTCAAATCATATGGGTTGTGTGCACGTTTTGTGCACGTCGGTCGACTGCTCAATCGACCGAGCTAGCCTTCGGTCAACCGGTCGGTCGATCGCAAGCAGCCCAAAATCACATTTGAACATCTTTTTAAATACATTTTAAATGCCATAAAATCTTCATAAATTTCACAAAAATAAGTTCATTAAAATACTATGAAGTATAAATATGTGTGATAAAAAATCAATACATATTACAAACATGTGAACTATTTTTTGAGATATAGAAATTTAATCATGAAACCAAAATTGTATTTTCCGAAAATCAAAGTTTTGTGAGTGTATAAGCTTGAGCAATCCACAACTAATATATCTTTTACATTTTATCCTAAAAAAAAAATCTTAAACTTACAGTCTCTTGACTCAAGTCTTTCCTTGAAAATCTTCTTCTCCAATCAGACTTGATCCAAACGTGATCCATGAGCTAGACTCCTCTTTGAGTACTTGATGCGATCTTGAAGCGCGAACTCTTGATTCAATACATGCTAGCTTCAAACTTGACTTCGAATCTTTCATTGAAGCTAAACATCAACTAAGATCTTGATCAAATATCTGAAACTTATTAAACACAAGATCATTAGTACTATAACTACATGAGTTAATCATCATCAAAGGGTCAGAGCAAGTGTTAGAGTTTGACTCTGGTTAAATCGGTGTTTAAGATTGGGGATTAACATGCAAGATCCTCGAAAACCAGTGGTTTAACGTAATTAAAGCCTGTTGCTCTGCATGGATACCACCCACTGCACTTTGCCCCTACTTGGCTGATTAATCTGTGATCAGATTACTGTAATATACCTCTCTTGGACAGTCAACCAATTAGGAGTCGTCGAGACTAAGGTCTACCCTAACATAGGATAGATTTTTCTTTTTTTTGTTTATTTATTTTGATTTATCTTTTAGTGTGATATGGATCATAATTATAATTTTTCTCATGCAAATATAAAATCCATGTTTCAACCCGATCTCTTTTGACTCGAATATCATCAACCCGGCATTGCAAATTTTAACCAACTAAGTATGCCAGATTGATTTCATCTGACTCTCCTCAATCCCAATATTATGAACAAGATTGGAACAACTATCTCAACTCTTCATCGAGTCAGTGGGGATACAACTCCCGAGTCATATGGTCAATCAACTTTTCAACATGCAGCTTCATATACTCCATTTCAAGATCAACCGATAGAGGAAAAATTCGAGTTAGAAAAAAGTATAGAAGCATTTCATAAGTCTGAGCGATAATTTCAAAACATGATGAACTCATAATTCTCACAAAACTTTCAAATCTAAGATTCGTATTCCATTTTTCAAGTCCACCACAACGAGAATAATCGATTGACTTGGGAAATAGTTTAGAAGCCTTGATTCAGATTCAAAATGATTTCAACCAATCTAGCAAAGTTAGATCAGTTATGCAACCAATAATTGATAGGTCTGAGGAAACTCCGCTTAACACATTTTTAATCATTCTTGATTTTACTAGCTATATTGATAGGAACCAAAGATCAGGTGTCTTAGAAGCTATAACCAAGATTCGATTTCATTACACCACCTTGAACTTGATCAATTTCAAACCCTTAACAAATTGACAAGTTTTCACTTCAATGAGATTGAACTTGAACATGGATGTGATCCCAATCTTCAATTTTGTGATTCAGTCCCAAATTTTGAATCTATATTGACATCGATATCCTTATCCAATTTGGATGACATTACCGAGCCAACATTGATTTTCGTACTTATAAATCTTGAAATTGAGCCACCTATTTTGGAACGTCACACTCCATTAATGGAAAAAGAATGTGAATTTCAACTCTTAGGTTGGACCCAACTCTTGAACCAAATTCAACTCTCGAACCTAAAACTTAATTTAAGTCATATTTTTGATTCAGTATTGGTTCCCATTTCTTTCATTCTGGAGCCCAAATCATCTATTTCATCAAATCACATTCCTTTGGACCAAAGTGTAGAATATTATGTCTCCGAGATGATATTCTAAGACTGGTCATATAACCGAGATAATTTTCATGTTTGGATCTTGCATGATCCTAATCAAATTGGAGGTTATAAAAATATAAATAGAAAAGAGGTCAAAGATATTCCTAGAAACTCCACATTAATCAAATTGGAGGTTAGAAAATTTGATCGAGAGAAATCGTGCACTGAAAACATGTATGTTTAGAAATCGAGAGTTTAAGTGTATGTTTGGCTTCTTTGATACTACCATGATAGCAAAGTTTCTATATAGGTCAAATCCACAGGGAAGAAAGGCGATATAAGCATTAACGATCGTGTCATGATAGTATTAACGAGTTCTTCTTTGGTTCGAAAGAATCAAAAAGAAAAGAAAACAAGAAGAAGAAAGAGAAGAAGACGATGAAAATGAAGATAAAAACATGATAAAGTGATTTTGAAAATGGTTTTGAGAACAAAGTAAAAAATAAAAATAAACTCATGGTTACAACTACTAATTGTTCTACTAACTATGCTAATCTCTTAGAGTTATGGTTGCCTCACATGGATCCTTGGTAATCACTAGGCTTGGCTTCAAGAGCTTTTCAAAGCATGATCCATAAGATTGTTCTCCACATCTAAACTTAATTAACAAGGTGCAAGGTACAATTAATCTATCAAAACTACACAAGAGTAAGCATAAAGTAAAGTGAACATTGTAAGTTAGCTTGTTAACAAGTAAGGAATTAGAACCCATCATCATGAGCCATCAAAAGTGAAAGAAAATTACAAGAAAATAGAAAAGAAAATCCTAGTCTATACTAATGAAGAAGAAAACCTACCTACTGGACTCCTCCCTTGCATTTTGGCTCATATATACAGTATTTATAGGCAAAACGAGATTAGGCTCAGCTTGGCGATGCCATGTGTCAAAGATCAGGGCTATTGGCCCTGATCTGGCAGTGCAAACGCGACCATAGCTACATTTGCACTGCTTGATCAGGGCGAATGGCCCTGATCTTTTGGCCAGAGATGCGTCTTGCTTCGAAGGGTTTCTCTCTCTCTGTGTGTGTAACTTCTTGTATTTGGGTCCATATTTTCTTCAGATATGGTCTTCAATTCGGGATTTAATGCATCTTTTAAAAGCTCTTTTTCTTGGCCTCCAAGAAATGTGGATTAATTGCCCGAAAATGTGTTTAAATAAGCTCTTGTTTCAACTTTGCCCTTATACCTTTGTAATCTGCACAAGAGACCAAAACAAGATAAACAACAGTATTTTATTAAAAACTGGGTAGGAAAATGCGATGATAAAATGCAGAATTGATGACTAATCACACCCCCATACTTATCTTTTGATTGTCCCGAGTAAAATAGAAAACAAAAAACTAAGCTAAGAATTTTATTACACTACTTTCGTAGGTGACGCGTGACGATTGCACTGAGCGTAAGCAATAATCCTTCAAACATCTACGTTCCCCTAAAGGAGGAGTTATAGTCTCCTGAGAGTTTTTAGCGGATTACATCGGCAAAATCTATAAAGAAAGAAAACAAAATGTTACTATTTTTTAAAACGCATTTTGAAAGAGAGAATTTTTTAAACATTTTTGCAAAAATTATGTAATCTATAGTCTTAAGTTAACCAAAACTATTCATCCTTAATTTGAGTCTCCATACAAAGACTAGTTATCAATAAAGGTTAAAAAACTAAGATTAATCTTTCATAAAACCTAGAGTATATTTTTTGAGATTTTAACTTGGACTATAATACCATTTATTTATTTATATGCTTTTTCTTTAGTTTCATTAGGCTTTCTAGTCTGCCTAAATAACGAGCCTTTAACTAATGGACTCCTAGACCAGACAGTCTTTGGGCACCAGATCAGAAAATATCCCTCAAGTTTAAGGACTCTAGTAAATAAGGCAACAAAACTAGAGGTTTTATTTATTTTAACCACTATTAGGCGTGACTAATCATGTTTTCTAAGATACAATGTACAAGCTCAATTACTGGCCAAGTATTTTTTATAATGATATTTAAGTGTTTATTTTAATCCCTTAATGTATAAGTGCATATATCTTTAAAGCAAAAAATTCAAGGTCAAAATTTCTAATCTTTCCCTTTTAACCTAAAATCCAATAATACATCTTATTTTGATTCAAATTAAGAATGATAATTAAGGTTTCTCTAATTCCTAAGATCAACCTAATTTTCTTTAAAAAGGATCAAATCTTTTTCCTTTTTTTCAAAAAGTTTGTTAATAAAGGAAAAATTCTATACAAAAAAGATAAAATTCTAAGAATATCCTAAAAGAAAGTGAAAAAGAAAGAAGTTCTAAAAAATCTATGTCAGTAAATCCTCACCCACACTCATCTCATGCATTGTCCTCAATGCATCATGAATGTATGTATGAAGGAAAATAAAGAAGGAAGAAAAATTCACCTCAGGGTGATGGTTCCGGTGGAGGTTTGCTTGGTGCACAAATTGCGATGCAATTCAAAGAATGTGGAGTTCGTAGGAACCCCCAGTGACTTCTCTCCTAATATAACTCAGTAATTGATAGTAGAATTATAAGATTTTATTTAGAAAATTAACCCCATCAAATTTTCAATTTTAAAAAGTAATCTCTGAGTCATTTTTTTCTACAACTTTATCTGAAAATTGAGTGTGGTTATAAAAGATGATTGATTTAGACTCAAAAGGTGCAGGAACGAATACTGACTCAGGAAATTGACGGAAATCGAGTAAACTTTAGGAGTCAAAATTGGTTCAAATTTTGGATCCAAACCAAAAAATTAAGGCTCACACGCTTGCCCATCAATAGAATGTGATTTTGAAAGATTGGCGATTCAATTTCATGATGTACGGGTACATGATTCAATACTGACTTGAAAAAGTGATTAAATTGGGTAAAGATACCGGAGTCAATATTGAGTCAAAAAGTGAAATTGAATTACCAAGTTGAGGTTCATGATCACATTCATGCTCAAGTTCAATTGCAGGAAAGGGATAACTTGCCAAAGTGCTCATGTGATTTTTAAAACTTTGATATTAGTCAAGTTGACATGCGTATGATGAAATTGAATCTTGGTTTCTAAAACAACATGATTCTCGGGTCAGATTGATAGAGTTAGAGATATCAGGATTGGTCAAAAATTGATAAGGAAGTTTTCTCATTCCTATGAGCGTTGACCAATTGACTCATTTGTGCTTCTAATCTATCGATGAACTGGGTAACAAAATTTTGGATCTGAATTATGTCTTTCATTCTCTTTTCTAAGTCATTTGGTTCTTCTTGAAATGGTGAGTAGGAAGGTTGGTTTTGAAAACTTTGAAATTATGATTCCATCGGATGTTGAATTTGTTATTCGGACACAAAGGAAGATTTCTATACTCTTTTACAAGTCGAATTTTTCTTTTTTGGGAGGTGGGATTCGAAAGGGTGAGTATGAATCTTAAATATTGGTGTAAATTGTAAGTCCGAAATATTTTAAAATTGTTGCTCGGACTTATGTAAGGCTTCTAGACTTATTTTTAACTTTGATTTTTCTTCTACTGGTTATTCAAGAAAAGGAGTATATAAAGCAAAATTAGGAAATGACTACAGATAAAGTGATGGAATGACTTGGGGATGTGAATTCCCATTGACTCTGTGAAGATTTGAGATTATTTTAAAAATTTTGGCTATAAGGGTGGGGCATGGTTTATATTAAGTCGGATAAGTCCAATCTGGTGTATGTTATTGGGTCATGTTTTACAAAGCCGGGTTGGAGTTATCCGAGTCAAATAAGGTCGTGGTGAAAAATATATTCTTATTAAAGCTGAAAATTTTCGTTATAATCCATTTCGAAACAAACACAAACAAAAAAAAAAACAAACAAAAAAATCAAACCACTCTATGCTAGGGTTAACGTACACCTAAACTACTCCTAACTGGTCGACTATTCAGGAGAGAACTATTACAGTATCGAACCACGAGCTAATTGGCCAGGTAGGGGCAAAATTTAGTGGGAGGTACCCGTGCGTAAGCAACGGGCCATAATTACACCAACCACTGAATTTTCAAAACTTAGCCTATT
Organism: Agave tequilana; assembly: GCA_038442645.1. Lineage (NCBI taxonomy): Eukaryota > Viridiplantae > Streptophyta > Magnoliopsida > Asparagales > Asparagaceae > Agave > Agave tequilana. The sequence continues at coordinate 55,569 of JAVJIF010017408.1, forward strand.
AATCCTCAATCCTTAGACATCGATTTGTCAAGAGTTCGATACTAACAACTTCTTCCCGAGGTCAATCTTTTAATAAGTCCGAGATGTCCCTAGAGGCCAACGTCTAGTAAGTTTTATTTAGGCTTGGGTTGTGAGAAGGAGGAGGTGATTTTTGGGCCAAGGGAGGGGTAATGACTTCCCCAGTATTGTGTTATGCCCTTAATTCTGATGCGTGCAAGTGTGCAATATAGGCAAGAATAAATACTTAAGCAAGTAAATCACTAACATGTTTGTCCTAAACTATATGTGATGCAATATGTACACCTCAGTCCAGCACTCAACAACAGAATAAAATACAGTAATATGAAATTGAAATCGACACGTGTCTAAAATGCAAAAGTCTAAACCGATTTTAACACATCCAGTTACTGATTTTTGTTGTTAATTATAGCAGTGTATAAGCAATCAAAATAGAAATCTAACATCAGATACAAGATTTATGTCCATCCCCAAATAGCCCTGCAAATGATAGGGTCCAGAAACCATATACTTGTCGCATTTGCACGGGATTTAGTGCCTTGGCATGGCAAAATCAGAACCAAAAGCTCCCTGCTTTCTTAAGCAAAGAGAGACACGGTCAAATTATGTTCTGCAGTTATTATTTCCTATAAAAATTGACCTACGCACAGAAACAGATAAGAAATATTAACAAAAATGTGAATTCAAACTATTCTCATCACCGACAACAACATCAAAATTTGATCAAGGAGAAATCATGCACTGAAAATGTGTATGTTTAGAAATCAAAAGTTTAAGTGTGTGCGATTTGACTTCCTCGATACTACCGTGATAGCAAAGTGTCTACAGAGGTTGAACCCACATGGATGGGAGGTGATAGAAGCATTAACGGTCGTGTCATGATAGTATTAATGAGTTTTTTTGGTTCAAATGAATCAAAAGGAAAGGAAAAGAAAATAAGAAGAGAAGAGAAGAAGAAGATGAAAATGAAGATAAAAACATGACAAAATGATTTTGAAAATGTTTTGAAAACAAAGTAAAGAGGGAAGAAAACTCATACCTACTAACTACTAATTGTTCCACGGACCATGCTAACCTCTTAGAGTGATAGTTGTCTCACATGGATCCTTGACAATCACTAGGCTTAGCTTCAAGAACTTTTCAAAGTATGGTACATAAGATTGTTCTCTACATCCAAACTTAATTAACAAAATGCAAGCTACAATTAATCCATTAAAACTACACAGGAGCAAGCATGAAGTAAACATTGTAAGTTAGTTTGTCAGCGAGTTAGGAGTTAGAACCCATCATAATGAGCCATCAATTGCTCTTGCAAGAGCAAGACCTTGTAGAGGCTATTAGATTCATGTGGATTATCAATAAAGAGTTAGATGATTAGTGGTTAGTAGTTAGTCACCGTGTGAGAGAACACTAGCTAACCATCTAGAAAGAAATCAAAGAAGAAACAATAGAAAAAAAGGAGGAAATTTTCATAGTGTCACCTACCTATTACAATAATTCTCTCTTTCTCTCCTGAATCAATCTCTGGTCTAATCCTTGATAAAAGAGAAAGAAAAAATACAAGAAAAGAAAAAAAAAAAAGAAGAGAAAATCCTAAGCTAATCCTATGGAGAAGAAACCCTAGTTACTGGTCTTCTCTGTCGCATTCTGGCTCATACATGCAGTATTTATAGGCAAAAGGAGGCGTTCGATGACGAGACAATGCCACACATTGAAATTGGGAGCTCACTCCCTGGCATTGCCACGGATACGCGGTAAATGCCACGTGTCCGCGACATTATCAGGGAAATAGCTCCTGATATTTTGGCTGGTGCTGTGTATTGCTTCGAGAGACTTTCGTATATACTTTTTTTGCATAATTTGGATCCGTATTTCTTCAGATACAGCGTCAATTCGGGAATTTAATATATTCTTCTAGAAGCTCTTTATCTTAGTCTCCAAGAAATGTGGATTAATTACCTGAAAATGAGTTTAATTAAGCTTTTATTTTCGACTTTGCCCTTATCCTTTGTAATTTGCACAAGATACCAAAACACGGGTAAATAGCAATATTTTATACATAAATCGGGCAGAAAAATATGATTATAAAATATAGAACTGACGACTAATCAAACTTTACCCCAATCTGACCTCACTAAAACCGCCACCTTGAGGTAACATCTTTCCTTCCCTTTCTTCTTTTTTCATACATATATGCATTCATTCATACATTGAGCACAATGCATAAGATAGTGTGGGGAGGAGTTTACTAATATAGTTTTTTATTTTTTTAAATAAAAACTTATTCTCTTTTCTTTTAAAAACTTTTTGAAAAGAGAAACAATATTTTGACCTATTTTTATAAGAAGTTAAGTTAATTTTAAGGAATAAGAAAATCATAATTAGGATTTCTTATCCACAGTCAAAATAAAATTATGTGTTAATTTTTAGGTTCCGGAAGAAAAATTGAAAAAATAATTTAGTTTTGATTTTTTACCTTGATGAAATATGCATTCTTTATACACTTATACAATTAGATTTAAAACAAAGATTGTCGTGCCTTATCAAAAAATATCGACACACACGCGCACACACACACACCAAAAATCTTCTGATTAAGCTGAGTATTTGTGCTTAATAATGCATATGTACTCACGCCTAAAAGTGATTCATATCATAAATAAAATCCTTAGTTTTGTGCCCTTGTTTGCTCGAGTCCTTAAGTCTTTTGGGTGTTTTCTCACCCGGTGTCCTAGGATCGTCCGAAGTCATGGATTCTCCCCTCTGCCGCAGTTGCGTCTTCTACAGGTCTGACTTGTCCACTCTTGTCTGGATCTTCCACCAGCATACATAATTCTAAATATACTAGTCTATTTAGAATATATAATTGTAGAATTGCTGGAGAGCGTAGTCATGCACATGATGATAAAACTATCTAGACTCAGTATCAACCATCAATATGAAGTAGGAACATTTTTAGATACTAGTGAGTTCTTGACATTGATGGTTGATGCTTTTCACAAAAATGTTAAAAAAAAAAAATTGAAAACGTGTCACTCTGTTTCCTTGCTTTTCCGCAACGACTCCAGAATCAAATGGTTAAATCTTAGTTTTCCTAGGATCACATCAGCTAAAAGATATCCCCTAGTATCCCTAATCCGAATAAAACTAGTACTCAGCTTTTGAGAACAAATCTGAAAGAAAAAGTAATAGTGAAAGACTTAAACTCAGCAAATCCTAATCCTAGTGAAGCTTTACTATATAGTACCAACAAATTTTTTTAATTACTGACTAACTAATTTTACAGTTAGTGACAACCTTGACAACTTAGGAAACCAAAATGAATTAGGAAATCAAAACCGGATACAACAAGTATGAGTTCTCTCTCCTTATAAATTCATTCAATTAGCAAAGCAAAACAAAAACACAGCGCAGTAAGAGCAAGTAGAGAGAGAAAGAGTTGCCGAGAGAGATGAATCTTCTTCTCGCCCAACGACAGATTCGTATCCTCGGCATTGGAAGCTCGGCAGTCGTGAGCCTCGCGGAGCTCCAATACGGTGACGGCACCACAACCCTGGTGGCCGTGAAGTCATCACGAAACCCGGCTACTTCGCGGATGATCGAGCGCGAGGGCTTGATCCTAGATGAGCTCAAGGGTTGCCCAGAGATCACTCAATGCATCGGCAAAACGGCCGGTTTTGTCAATGGCACGCTCCCAATATGTCAAGTGTATCTTGAATACGTCCCTTTCGGCAGCCTCTTCAGTCTCCTCAAATCAGCCGGGCCACTCCCCGAGCAACAAGTTCGAGATTACACCAAGTCCATACTCAAAGGATTGGCACATATCCATATGAAAGAGTATGTGCATTGTGACATAAAGCCAGCCAACATACTAGTGTGCAGCTCTTCACAGGTCAAGATCACTGATTTTGGGCTAGCGAAGCCAGCGGGCGTGGGAAAGGACGAAGATTTCCCCTATGAAATTCGGTGCACGCCGCAGTACATGGCGCCGGAGTGCGTGACACGTGACATGTATGAAGCCCCGTTGGACATATGGGCTCTGGGGTGCACCGTGGCGGAGATGGTCACCGGAGAGTTGGCGCTCAAATTCGAGCGTGGTTGTGATTTGCGCGGGTGGATGAATGCGCTCGGGAGGGCATTGTCCTGCCAGAGATACCGGAGAAGTTGTCGGTGGCCGGAAGAGATTTCTTGAAGATGTGCTTCGTGCTGAGCCGATGCTGAGGTGGACGGCCGAGATGCTTCTCAAGCACCCATTTTTGAGTGATTCAGCCAATGCAGCGAAGACAAAGGAGTTGCTGTGGGGATTTGAGTGTTGTTAATCTTGCGAGTTAATTAAATTGTCATTAGTTTTGATTCTTGTTATGAATCTGAAAGCATAAATTTGTTTAGTATCCAGCTTCTATGACTTACTATAGTGATGGCTGCAATTAATATCATGTACTAGAACAACTACTGTACACTATTATGTTGAGAATACACAATGCATCTTGAATCTTGATTAATTACCACAACGCTCAGACAGATCCTGAGTGAAGTATTGCTCTCAAAATCTATATATATCATCAATATACTACAAAAATGTTACATGCATATTTTAATAAAAAAAATTGATATTCATAAGCTACATCCTTGATTCTCTTCCGCGCGCAGTTACTGTTGACCAGTATTGTAATGTTTTGGTTTTAGCTGTTACATGTTTGATAACTCAACTCATTCTGTATGAAGACTGAAATGAGACTTGTACGTACAGACCACTTGCTGGAGCCAAATACACCTTAGGCATTCTGATTCAAACGTTTGTGATAGACAGGCATATCAAAATGGCTGTCTGATATAATGGGCAAGTCTATTGGTGTGGAGTCGAGAAGAATTTGTGTAAGCAGGCCCAGTGAAATTTGTGCTTGCAGGTCTTGCAAGCTAGACATAGAATTCTTTTACGAGATTATGCTTCCAGAACCAAATGGCCTCACCTGCAGCACCATTCTGCATGTAAAATAAAATGAAAAAGAAAAAAAAAATCAGTTTCAATGACTTTACAACACGAGAACTTATGTCCATGGCTCAAAAATTTCAGTGACTGATCTTGGAGATTAGAACATGCAGCAAGATCATCCTGAGTAGTCGACGTATGAAATTCAGAAGTCGACTAGTGCAGCTGATAAAAGTTGGATTTTGTCGATTTTTGCAAAGTAGTCGACTAATTAGTTTGTAAGATGGACGAAAGTAGTGAGTTGTTTAGTTTAACAGTGTATAATATTTGAAATCTAACAAAATTAATTTGTAAGGATTTTAAGTGTTTAGATCATGATGAAATAATCGAATCAAGAGTTTGTCTGTCAAAGACGTAGATCTAAGCAAAATGTTTTTTTAGCCGTCCATTTTGCGCCCACTTTATGGATAAGCAAAAGTAGTTAAATGATATAATTTTTTATTTTTAGAGATTTCAAATAATGTAGATTAACTTTAATGGAGTGGATCTTGTATTTGGATGCTGAAGCATGAGATTTGAACCGTTTAGAGTTGGACCTAAGAAAAAAATCAAATTGTCAACTATATATATATATATATATATATATACACACACACACACACACACACACACACACACACACACACATATATATATATCAGCCGACAGCTGAGAGTCCCTCTTTACCTGCGGTGACGTAGAACATTATGAGCCACATAATTCGACAATCTAAAATGATTATCGCTTTTGAAAATAATTGAAATTACTAAAAGCCCCATCGTTTGTCTTTTCTTAGAATGATGTATTAGTTTTATATTCTTTATTATTATTTTTTCTCTCCTTTTATATGTCTATCTCTCTATGTCTCCTAACGCTGTCAGATCTTAATCGCTGTCATGTAAAACAAATGGTTAAAGATGAAATTTCATACTGCGACTATGATCAGAGAATTCAATTTTATTTGATAATTTATTATTATGAATGCGATCAAAAGTCGTAGTCCAATTAAAATTTATTAATAAAAAGATTGCGACCTTGGTCAAAAATGAAAAATAAGTTATAAAATACTGCGACAAGATCGCAGTGTTATCAAACAAAACTTTTCAAAAAGACTGCTATTACATAAGACTGCGACCAATGTCGCAGTCTTCGGTCGTAGTCTTCTAACCATCTTAATACTTAACTTTTGAGACATTGTTCACTGCTCCAATTGACAATGTCTCTTGTTTCATAAGAATGCGACCATGGTCGCAGTTTTCTATTTAGATTATTTATAAAAAATATTATGACAAGATCGCATTGTTATCAACAAAATATTCTCAAAGAGACTATTGTTATATAAGACTGCGACCGAAGTCGTAATCTTCTAATCATCTTAATTAATTAACTTACGAGATTATTGTCACTGCTTCAATTGACTGCGACTCTTATTCATTAGACTGCGACCACAGTCGCAGTATCCTATTTAGCTTAGTAAGGTCAAAAAATTACTGTGACCCTAATCGAAAAAGTAAAAAAGACTGCAACATTGTGACCAAAGGTCGCAATGTAAAATAAAAATAAATCTAAAAGTGAAAATGATATTAAAAAAATAAATCTAAAATTTTTCTTTTTAGAAACTACGACTTCGATTGCAGTTTCAAAAAACAAAAAAATAAAATAAAATAAACTGTTTCAAGTAGCAGTAATAGATTTTTATTGTGATTAAAACATCTTTCAAAAAACTTGAACATTAATGTGACCATGGCTACATTCTTAAAAAAAAATTTATTTTTCTAAAATTTAGTAATAAAGACCTATAATTTTTTTGTTAAAAAAACTCAAAATATTCAGATCTATAATTTTTTAAGTGGAGGAATAGTTGTAGCCAGTTTAAAAGTGAAACTGAGGGTATTTTAGTCATTAGGTAACGAAAAGTGAATGAGAGTCTTCTTTTACCGCCTAAATTTTTGACTTATTTGCGGCTAATATAAAGCCACGTCATGCCGGCTGAGAAACTCTCTCAGCTGTCGGCTGGCGGGACGTGACAACATAATAGCCACGAAATTGTCATTAATTTTGGCGGACAAATTACTATCAGTCACCTCAACAGTGTATTTGACGAAAATACCCTCCTTCACAACTTTTTACCATATGTAAAACATTTTCTTTCAAAAAAATTTACAGATCTAAAACTTTAGTTGATCATTCTAAGAGATTAGTTCTATTGTTTCACAAATTTTCTCAGTTTTTTAAAAATATATTTGCTACATATGGCGCCAAAGAAATCATTCGCGGAAAAAGATAATGGGGAAACAAAAGCAAAAAGGTTGTTTTAAGGTGGATTTTTATTTGTTTTTCAGTTTTCAGATTTGATTCAGTTTTCTTTCACTTTTTTTTTGAAAACTTCGGACCATGGTCGCAAATAAAAGAGAGATTCGCAAAACTTGAGATCATGAATAGCTTTTTAAATTTATAAATTTTGTAACACAACGACAAAGGTCCAATTTTTTTCTTGTTTTTTAATTTCCTTCTCTGTCTACCATGGTCGCAGTTATTTGAATTAGCGTTGTAGATGTATGCGATGTTGGTCATAGCGTTTTAACAATTATTTATTTTTTTCATACCCTTTCTGTCGACTTGGGTCGCATTGTTTGAATTAGCGTTGTAGATGTATGCGACCTTGGTCGTAGCGTTTTAACAATTATTTATTTTTTTCATACCCTTTCTGTCGACCTGGGTCGCAGTTGTTTGGATTAGCGTATATGCGACCTTGGTCGTAGCGTTTTAAAAATTATTTATTTTTTTCATACCCTTTCAGTCGACTTGGGTCGCAGTTGTTTGAGTTAGCGTTGTAGATATATACGACCTTGGTCGCAGTATAATAAACATCATTTGTTTTTCATTCCCTTTTCTGATGACCTGGGTCGCAGTTATTTAAATTTGCGTTGTAGATGTATGCGACCTTGGTCGCAGTATATTAAACATCATTTGTTTTTCATTCCTTTTCTGACGATCTGGGTTGTAGTTGTTTAATTTGCATTGTAGATGTATGCGACATTGGTCGCAGTTTTTTAAAAATTATTTGTTTTTCATTCCCTTTTCTGACGACCTGGGTCGCAGTTGTTTCAATTTGCGTTGTAGATGTATGCGACCTTGGTCGCAGTGTTTTAAATAACATTTGTTTTTCATTCCATTTTCTCTCGACCTGGGACGCAGTTGTTTCAATTTGCGTTGTATATGTATGCGACCTTGGTCGTTGTATTTAAAAATCATATATCGTCAGCCAACTGCGACTCTGGTCTCAGTCATGAAACTACTGTAGACATCCAGACAGAACATTCAAATGAGCAAATATGAACATGCGATCATGGTCGCAGTGTTACTTTATGTTCAGTGGACTAAAGCACAACATATGGCAAAATTGTCGAAATGGATGTTAAAATTAAATGAAAAAGGAAACGCTGCGACTATTGTCGAAGACAGAAAAATAACGTCAGCCAACTGCGACTCTGATCGCAGTCATGGAACTGTTGTAGACAACGAGAAAGTCAATATTCAAATGGGCAAATATGAATGCGACCATGGTCGCAGTGTTACTTTATGTTCAGTGGAATAAAGAAGAACATAGAGCTAAATTGTCGAAATTATATTTGAGCGGAAAATTTCAACTATATTCAAATGTTATAATAATATACTAAGAGACGGGGGCAATTTAAAAGCAACAAACTAATTTTCCCTGCATAGAAGCACTGCGACCACGGTCGCCATTATCCCCATACACTGCTTATATTTGTGACCAAAGGCACTGTCTATGTTAAAGTAACTAAAAGGTAAACTATATAGGCCAAATTTGTAACAGTGAAACTCTAAAGTACAACTACTTACAAAAAAGTACCTAAAAACTGTTTCCCTAAAAAATTATTTGAGCTTCCAGACATTTCTCCATGTGCATTCAGATCCTACAAAACAAATTGACGAACTACATAAATATAAATATTTTTTAAATATCACACGTCTGAACTTCAATTACTAAAACTGCGACTAAGGTCTCAGATGTAATGAAATCTATATAACTTCTTACTAAAAGACTGCGATCGTAGTCGAAGTTTTTCGTATGAGCAGATTTTTTAAAAAACTGAATAATAACTGTGCAACTCTCTAATGAATATATAAACTGGATATAATTGACATAGAAACGTGTAAGAATTATAACAACAAGGAATGCGACTTAGGTCGCAGTTACAAAAATAGCTTTCACAGCCGGAGATTATTTTAAAATCAAACTGCGACCGTGGTCGCAGTTCTTAAACTTTAGAACAAGTGATTATTCTATTATGTAAAACAAAATATAGGTCACAGTACCATATACGCTTCAGAGAAAGCTTCTATATTTAAGAAATTGCGAAAAAAATTAACACAATAATAACATGTTGATCAGCATTCAAAGATGTCAACCCTTCAATACTTTCAATATTCTGAGAGAAAGTTGAATCAGATGATATATCCTCCATATTTAGATCGGGAGATAGAGAACGCTTACGACTGTGATCAGAATTGGCAGGGGAAGTAGACTGCTCCGACGTCGACATTAAAAAAAAAAGGAGAAAAATCTGCTCTGAAAATCGATATTTTCAGAGAAAACTTTATCGCAGGCTAGAAAAGGAGAACCTAACAAAGAGCGGTAAAGAAATAGGGGAAAAAATAATAATAAACAATAACTTAAATCTTATAAAGAGCGGTAAAAAAGGGAGAAAAAATAATAATAAACAATAACCTAAATCTGATAGGCAACGAGCAGTGAAAATTGGGGGGGAGAAATAATAATAAACAATAACGGCGCGAGTAGCTTTTACCAAGGGGTATTTAGTAATTTAACTTGTTCCTATAAGCGGGGCGCAACTTAGTGGGGTGGCAAATATTGAGTCACGTCACCGCAGGCTGAGAGAGTCTCTCAGCCGTCGGCTGATATACATTTCTCTCTCTCTCTCTCTTTACATATATATATATATATATATATATATATATATATTATATATATATAATATATATATATATATATATATATATATATATATAGGGGTTACTGTACCTCAGCTTGCGGCTGAGAGAACTCTCTCAGCCGGCGGGACGTGGCAACATCAGATCCACAAATCTGTCATAAATTTTGGCGGACAAAAACCTAAACAATCCCGCCTAATTTAATGTCAGTCACCTCAACATTGTATTTTTCAAAATACCCTCACTCACAACTTTTTACCTAATGTAAAAACATTTCCTTTTATTTTTACTATGGTCGCAGTATTTTTTGAAAAAGCGATGTATATGTATGCGACCTTGCTAATATTTTTTAAGCCAAATTTTTTTTTCATACACTATCTGTCGAACTCGTTCGCAGTAGTTAAAATTATAGTTGCAGATCTATTCGACTTAGATCGTAGAGTTTTAAAATTTTTTTTGGTCTTTTATTTTATACGAATGCGACGTTGGTTGCAGTATATGAAAGGTCCTTTTTTTTATTACATACTGCGACATGGGTCGCAGTTGTCTCAATATGCGTTGTAGTGTCGCGACCATGGTCGCAGTGTATTTAACGTCATTTTTTTAATTCCCGGGGTCGCAGTTGATTATGTTTGCACTGTAGTCTTATGCGACCTTGGTCGCAGTGTCGACCCGGGTCGCAGTTGTCTATGTTTGCACTGTATACTTATGCGACCATAGTCGCAGTTGTTTATGTTTGTACTGTATACTTATGCGACCTTGGTCGCATTATTGACCCTGATCGCAGTTGTTTATGTTTGGTCGCAGTTGTTATGTTTGTACTGTATACTTATGCGACCTTGGTCGCATTATTGACCCTGGTCGCAGTGTTTTATGTTTGCACTGTAGATGATTGCGACCTTGGTCGCATTGTAGACCATGGTCGCAGATGTCTATATTGCACTGTAGACTTATGCGACCTTGGTCGCAATGTCGTTCATTGTTTACATTTGCACTGTAAATAATTTATAAACAATAACCTAAATCCTATAAAGAGCGGCAAAAAAGGGAAAAAATAATAATAAATAATAACCTAAATCTGACAACGAGCGGTCCAAAATTGCCTTGTGGCAAATAATAATAAACAATAACGAAAGTTACCGAAAGAGTAGCTTTTCATAAGGGGTATTTAGTAATTAACTTCTTCCTATAAGCGGGCCGCAAATTAGTCGGGTGACAAATTGAGCCACGTTACCGCAGGCTGAGAGAGTTCTCTCAGCCGCAGGCTGATATACATTTTTCTCATATATATATATATATATAATATATATTATATATATATATAATATAATATATATATATATATATATATATATATATATATATATATATATGAAATCTGTATATCAGCCGACTGCTGAGAGTTCTTCTCAGCGTGGGGTGACGTGACATATTATTAGTCACACTAATAAGTACGACCGCCTATAAGAACAACTGAAATTACTAAATGCTCTTACAGTAACAGAAAGTGGATCTGTATAGCTTATTATTATTTTCCCCCCTTTTTAGTTCCGCCTCGCAGAGAAAGTCTTTCTAAAAATAGCGGGATTAGGATTGAATACCTTTTTTTTTACTTTGCATATCTAGATCTCCATCAGCTCTCCATTCGGATCTCCATTAAATTTAGATCTCCCTTTCTATTTTAATGTCGCCAACTAGTCAGAGCGCATCTCCTGCCAGTTCAGGTCACCGACGGCCCCGATCTTTTTTCCCGTCTTAATATGAATCATATATCATCGAGTTCAACTTTCTCAGAAAATATAGAAAATCTGGAAGGATTGAGATCTTTGAATGTTAATCAAGAGGCTTGTATTTTTCCTTCTTTATTTATTTTTTATTTTTTCACAATTTCTCATCTGAATTTTTTTTGGGTAACCTATATGAAACTCAACGGTAGTTTATGTTTTATAGAACAATTGCGACCAAGGTCACAGTTTTCTAATTAACAATTTCACAGTTTTTACTGCGACCTAGTTGCAGTCTTTAATTAAGTAGATCTTAGACCTTTGTCGCAGTCGATTGAATATATTAAAGCCCATTTTATCTTATGGTCATTAAAGTTTAAGAACTGCGATTAAGGTCACAATATTATATAAAATAATTTTTTGGTGATATTTATAGACATCTTATGCGACTAAGGTCGCTATTTTAATAAATTATGTCGCAGTTACTTATAACCGTAACCTTCGTCCCAGACTGTAATTACATCACCTGTGCAATCTTTTGCACAATTCTTTAATATATTAAGGGTCTGCGACAAAGATCGCAGTATTATAAAATAATATTTTGTTGTAATATTTATAGATATCCTGAAAGACGCGACTACGGTCAAGACTTTTAGTCAATATTGTCACAGTTATCTTTATAATTCCGATCTTAGTCGCAGTTTTTAATTATTATATTTCTAACGTGTTAATTGAGCTATTTCTTTTTATTTAATTCAAAAATTTATTTTGATAGAAATGAATTTACATGGAGAAATGTCTGAAAGCGTAGTTATTTTTTAGGATAACAATTTACAACAGATGATAAAGCATTCAAAATTCCACAATACTTATGCAAGGAACAAAGGTTTTAATGTGAGAAGAAAAGGAATAGATAAGTCACGTAGGCCTCCTCATGATGTTATTTATAGAAAATATTGTTGCAAAAATGAGGGTGTGAAGAAGTTGGCTGACAAAGACAAGAGGGCTTATGATCAGCCGTCGTATTGATACTACAGTTCAGTGTCCTGCTGAGATGCATGTACATCTGCGTTTATTATCAAAGATAAGATGTTGGGTTGTCTCTAAGTTTGCTTATTCACATTACATGATTTATCAAGCCCGGATAACGTCTATCAATTTTACTCTCACCGACACATCGATAAAGATTAGCAGAAGCATTATGACTAATTTAGTTGAGGTAGAAATTCGTCCTTCTAATATTTCTCGTGTTGTTAATGCAATGACTACGGAGAAAGATGTGAAGAAGTAAGCCCTCAACAAGTTATTGATTTTATTCAACATCGGAGGAATAACATTGGGCATGAATTATTTTTGTCATCAAATTTTCAAGAAAAAGCTGAGTCTGATCCAGATTATTTCTTTGCTAATGAGTTTAAACAGTCAGGCACACTAAGAAGTATTTTTGGGCTGATGGAAGAGCAATTTTTCTTATTTAAGTTTTAATGATGTGGTCATTTTTGACACAACTACAGGACTAATCACTTGAACCTGCCCTTTGCTCCATTTACTGGAGTGAATCATCATAGGCAATCAATTTTATTTGGGTGTGTATTGGTTGCGGACAAGTAAAGGGA
>JAVJIF010017409.1:0-121861 GCA_038442645.1 Agave tequilana
GGCTTTTTCAAATACAATTCTATACGGAGACATCCCTAGAACTGACTTAAAAGCAGTGTGGTAAGCTACAATGCATCATTGAGTTTGACGACTAATCCTTTTGGTTTTATCTGACAGTCTTTTTCAGAATGAGCTTGATTGTTGATTGGGACTTCCACCTACCCATTTTTTGGGGGATGATACGGAGTAGACAACTTGTGATTGATGGAATATTTTCGCATCAGAGCTTCAAACACTCTGTTGCAGAAATGCGATCCATTATCACTAATTATCGCTCTGGGGTGCCAAATAGGGAGAAGATGTCTCTTTGAGAAATTTGATAACCACTTTGTTGTCATTGGTCTTAGTTGGCACAGCTTCTACCCATTTAGAGATATAATCTATAGCAAACAAAATGAACTGTTGCCGAAGGAATTAGGGAATGGCCCCATGAAGTCGATACCCCAAACATCAAAAATTTCAACTTCAAGGATCGCGGTTCAGAGGCATCATGTCTCTTTTTCTAGAAATTTGCCGATCTTCTAATAATATTGCACATGACTTGCAAAAATGGTATTGAGTTCTTTGAACAAAGTGGGCCAGTAAAACCCACTTTGTAAAACTTTCTTTGCAGTCTTGCGGGGACCGAAGTGTCCTCCGCATGCAAGTTCATGGCAAAAGCTTAGCACACTCCTCTGTTCTTCCTCTGGTATGCATCTTTCGAATAATCTTGGTCAGGACAAACTTAAAAAAGATACGCCTCCCCAGAAGAAGTGACTGTACTTAGGCAAAGAAACGATACTGGTCTTGCTTTGTCCAGTCAGCGGGTAATTATTTAGTGGCCAGGTAATTGACGATGTCCGCATACCAGGGTTCTTAAAAATGGCTAGGATGTGCTCGTTTGGGAAATCCTCGTTGATCGGAGCTTGCTATGTAGAGAGGTGCGTTCGGAATTCATGATAGATGATCAGCGACCACATTTCTATACTCGTTTATCCCGAATTTTCAAGTCAAATTCTTAAAGCAAAAGGATCACCAAATCAATCGGCCTTAGCTTCCTTTTTGGTCATAAGGTATTTCAGTGCTGAGTGATCTGTGAAAATCACCGTCTTTGAGCCTAACAAGTATGGCAGGAACTTTTCTAACGCAAAGACAACGGCTAAGAATTCTTCTATCTGCATTGTATAATTCTGTTAGGCGTCATTCAAGGTCCTACTCGAGTAATAAATCACGTGCTGCCTATGTTGTCGATGCGCTATCCTAGACAGCGCAATAGCAAAATCAGAGGCGTCGCACATGATTTCAAACGGTTGGGCCTCAATTAGGAGCAGAAATGATAGGCGCAGAAATAAGTTCTTACTTAAGCTTCCCCCATGACTTGAAACATTCATCGTTAAAATCAAAGGGCATGTCCTTAGCGAGCAGGATGTTGGTAAGGCCTAGCGATTTTGCTAAAATCCTTAATGAACTGTCGGTAGAACCCATCATGCCCTAGAAAGGATTTAGTATCCTTGATGCTTTTGGGTGTGGAAGCTTAGCAATCACTTCTACTTTAGCCTTGTCCACTTCAATGCTTCTCTAGAAATCTCATGGCTAAGACAATCCCCTGTCTCATCATGACGTGACATTTCTCCCAGTTTAGAGTTAGGTTCTTCTCCTTGCATCTTTGCAGCACTAACTCTAAGTGATGAAGACATTGATCAAATGAATCTCCGTAGATGGAAAGTCATCATGAAAATCTCAAGAAAATATTGTCCCATGTCAGAGAACAAAACTAAGCATGCCACCGTTAGAATATTGCGGGAGTATTGCACAATCCAAAAGGCATGTGCCGATAAGCAAAGGTTCCGAACGGGCAAGTGAACATGGTCTTTTCCTGGTCTTCTATAGCAATGGGGATTCATTGTATCCCGAGTAACCCATCAATAGGAAGTAGTAGTACTCATGTCCAGCCAAACGCTAGCATTGGTCGATGAAGGGTAGCGGGAAGTGGTCTTTACGGGTGGCTGCATTCAACTTCTATATAGTCGATACAGACACGAATCTTGGGGGCAGTCTTGTCTGCACCAACTCTTTTTGCTCATTTCAACCACCGTAAAGCTAGCTTTCTTTGGACCGCATGAACAGGGCTAACCCATTGGCTGTCAGAAATGGGATAAATGATCCCATTATCTAATAGTTTCAAATTTTCCATTTTAACTGCCCTCTTACATGAGTGGTTAAGCCTGCGATGTAGGTCTCTCCTGGGGTGCTTCATCGGTTTAAATGGATTCTATGTTACACTATGGCTGGACTTATCCCTTTGATGCCTTCATCGTCCATCAATGGCCTCCCTATGTCTTTCAGAATAGACATTAAGCTGTCCTCTGTTGCTTAGTCAAGTGGGATGCTATGATGACTGGCAAGATGTCTTTCGCCCAGGTAGGCGTAATTGAGGGTGTGTCGGTAAGGCTTTTAGCTCTAGGGAAGGTGTTACTTTATGGATGCAATCTCCGGGCTTTCAATCCTATGATGAGGTACACTTGAGCCTTGACGCCAATCCACTGCTGAATCTACAATCTGATCTAGATTAAAATCCTCAGCCTCAGCAGATCCAAACTCTGTCTCCGTTTCTATCTCCATACTTTCCTCATGGCTCACTAGTCAGATTTTCAATGGAATTGACCTCAAAAGTCTGATCATGACACCCTAGGGTGTCTTTCAAGATTGAAGACATGACTTCCTTCGTCATATCTCCAAAGGTCAATCGCATGAACCCGTTCCTACAGTGATTATGACATTGGCTGTAGTAAGGAATAGGCGCCCTAAGATGACATGGAGTTGAGACCTTAGATTGGACACAGGTTTGGTCTCAAGCACAATGAAATCAAGGGTGGTAGATGAAATCCCGGACCCCGATAAGGACGTCTGTGATTTCCTCCTTCGGGATCTTCACAGATCTATCAGCTAACTAAATGTGTGACTCGAGTTAGGCTCAGCTTGCCCAACCTAAGTTGCTGGTATACTGAGAGAGGGGTAGCAAGTTGATACTTGCTCCCAGGTCAAGAAGCGGCGCTCTACTAATTTCTGTCTGTCCTATGGTGCAGGAGATTGTGGGACATCCAAAGATCCTTGTATTTCACCATAATGGGAGCCAGACAGAATTTCACTTATATTGGTTGCCAGAACACTTTCTGGGCACATTTGTCTTTCTCTTCTTAATACACATATCTTAAGAAATTTGCATAAGCTGAGACTTGTTGAATAGCGTTAAGAAGAGACACATTCAATTTGACCTGGTTGAACATCTCTAGCATCTTCTCCATGTGGATATTCTTATTGTTGTTCCTAAGCCTATTGGAGAAAGGGTGCTACATGCTTATGAACTTGTTCAGCAACTTTATCCTCTCCATCAGATGTTTGAGGAGCAGTTTGGGAGGAACTAGCAGAGGTGGAGGCTGAGTAGGATCATGATGCCTAGACTTTTCTGTGGTAGACTGGTTGTCTACCTTCTTTCCAGATCGAAGTGTGTGAACAGTATTACACCGGTTGATCGATGGATCCTGAATTTCATATGCTTCATGGAGTTTTTTGGGTTAACTAGCGGCTGACTAGGTAAAGTACCCTTTGGTCTTTCGCTTAGAGAGCTAGTAATTGGCTCATTGCATTTCCAATCTCAATATAGCCTGTAATTGGTTGTTCAGCGTTTGTCACTGGTTTTGCATGGAAGCGCGTTTGGGACTTCATAAAAGCTTCAATGCTCTCCTCTAACTTACTGAATTTCTTTTCCATGGTGAACTTTGATGAGGAGGAAGATAGAGCTTGATGCGGAAAGTTGGTGGAGGACTAGGATGGTAAAAAATTGTTAGAGAAATTAGGCCTAGGCGGATTGTTCTGGGCCCAGGAGAAATTTGGGTGATTCCTCCAACCTGGATTGTATGTTTGTGAGTAGGGATTACGCGATGGCCATGAGTAGGCCGCGTTCAGGTGTTCTGGGGCATTTCTGGGTATAAAAACGGGACACTCTTCAAAGACATGGTTTGGTGTCTGACAGTACAAACAACCCGGATTGTGAATATGTGGTGGGTTGATTTGTGGTTGACATTGGCTGCTGCTCTTTTGTCTCTAGAGCATCTATTCTCCTCATTAGGGTTACAATTTTAGCTTCATGCAGCTATGGATGATTCTAGAGATAAGAGCCCTCCTCTTGAAGCTATAGATTGTGAATTCCTTAGTTTTTCTGAGGCTGGCTCCCATTGCAAGGTTTTCTCAGCTAAATTCTCAAATAAATTCCAACCCTGGTTCTCATCCCTTTGCAAGAACCCTCCCTGACACATGGTTTCTAAAAGGTTTTCGTTTGATAATCTAAGCCATTGTAGAGAATCTGACACTGAGCCATTTCTCCATATCATGACGATGGCACTGAGCTAGGAGATCTTTGAATCGCTCAAGATATCTCCAAATGGTTAGCTCGGTTCTTGCCTAAACTGCATGATATTCTTTCTAATGAGGGCAGTTTAATGAATGGGTAGAATTTCTTCAAGAAGGCCTTGGCGAAATCATCCCATGTCGTGACAGAATCTACCGCCAAACTATACAACCATTTCTTTACTAGGTCCTTTAGGGAAAAGGGGATGAACGTAACCTAACGGCATCGGCTCCTAGCTGGGGTATATGTATCATGAGGCACACTTCTTCAAATTCCCTAACAAAGAAGTATGCGGCCTCCGATTCTAAACCATGAAACTTTGGGATAGTGTTGATGAATTGAGGCTTTATTCAAAGTTATTTCCATTGCCTCAGGCAGTTTTATACAAGATCGTAATGAGGTTTTGAACGGGTAAAATCTGTCCTGAAGTAACGCCATCACTGGTTCTGGATGCAAGGGTAGAGAAGTATTTCTGGTTAATCTGAAAGTGAGCTGGATCTCTCACCTACTCTTGCATGTAGCACACCACAAACAAGTAAAAAAAAAACAAACAATCAAAAATAATAAAAAAACAAACAAAAGAAAGAAAAACAACCACCAAGCCTTAGTCTAAGGTACCTAGACCTAGACGACTCCTAACTGGTCGATTTCCGGGGGAGGTTGTTGCAGGAACTCAACTACAAGCTAATCGGTCAGAAAGGGCAAAGCTCAGGGGGGAGGTATCCTTGCATAGCCACGGCTTAATTACGTCAAACCACGAGCTTTCGAGGCTTTGCCTCTCAATCCACTTTCTAAACACCAATTTTGCTGGCAGTATAGTTCTGCAATTCCACCCTCGATTAATTTCTAATGAGTCCGAGATGTCCCTAGGGCCAACATCTATCAGTATTTAATATTAAGCTTGGGATGGTGTGAGTGCGCTTGGAGATGGTTTTTGGCTAAGAAAGGGTAATGAAATTCTCACCTTATCTTGTTTATTTGAGTTTTGCCCTTAATGTCAATTGTGCAGGTGTATAGTTTATTCACAATAAGTAACACTCAAAGCGATAAATCACTCCAAAATGTTGGTCCATTCTATATGAATGCACACGTACCTTTTCTCCAGCACTCTTCAATAGAAATTAAAATGAATTGAAATAGATACGTGCCCTAAATGCAAAAGTCTAATCCAATTTCAATTAAGCAACAAGTGGATTTCTGTTGAGTTTATTACACATGCATAAGGTGAAGCATTAAGGGAACTATAAAGATTTTAGAAAGCAATTTTGAGCGGCTTTTAGCAACCATGCAGAAGAGTTCGTTAGTTAGTACTTGAATCGAAAAACTTGCTTTTACACGAATTTCTGAGGGCAAATGAATCCTCATGCAATGTCTTTGGCCACCACTTTTGCTTCCCGTGAAAATGAGCTCCTTGGTACTTCTCCTACATACAAGAACAAAGAAAATCTTTAGTATTGAACAATGAAGCCGTTTCTTCCCCGGCAATGCGCCAAAATTTGATCGACAAAAAGCAAGTACAAGAATAAGTGAAAAGAGGGTGGGTCAATGTTATGCTTTTACGATTCTTCCGTTAGTAGCGAAGTGGCTATATGAGTCGTATCCATAAGGAGGGAGAGTGATGAAAGCTTGATGCGTCTTCTTTGTTCAAGAAAAGAGAAAGTTCTTTGTTTTAAAATAAAGAATTGAAAAATGAAAACAAGTTGGTTTCAAAAATTGTTTTAAAATGATTTGGTGGTTGTCAAAGTGATTTTTCTAGATGGTAAAAGCGCATGGCTAACTTTCTACTAATTATTCCCACTAATCCCTAACTTCTTGAAGATATAGCCTCACGATGGATCATAGGTAAGCATAAACCTTATGCATAGGAACTATTCACGTGAAAAGTGAAAATCGAGTGAAAGTTCTTCCTATAACTTAGCTTAATACGGCAAAAACTTGGACATTCTCTTATCAAATCCAATAAAAGGCGTGATAAATACTACACTACTGTGGAGTGGAAAAGCCCAGAGGCTGATAAGGCCCGGAGGCCAAGTAGAAAGCCAGAAAGCTGATAGGGCCCAGAGGTTAACGACAATGAAGGGTCGGCCACGCATGATATAAAGCAGTAAAAAAGTACATCACAGGCATGATATAAGTGCAAGAAATAAACTATCTTAATACAAGTATTCGTCACAGGCTTATACAAATACAATCACGGACACGTGGCCACATACAAATACAGGTCACCGCCTCATATAAAAAATACATTTAAATACGAAATAAAATACACGTAAAACCCGATGAAGAGGGGACACCCAAATCAAGGCGAGGACACTCGCCTAAATCTCTGAAAAATTTGAAATTCTAGAATCCCAGGAACTCACGCACGCGCCATAAAATATAATAAAAAATATATATATAATTTTTTAGAGAAAGAAGGAGAAGAGGAGAAAGAGGAGAGAGAAAGAGTTAGAGAGAGAGAAAAGAGAAAGAGATTTTAGAGAGAAAAAGTCTAGAGAGAGAAAGAGGGAGTTAGAGAGACTAATGAGTGAAAGAGAGAACTAAAAAGAGAAAGAGATGAGAGAGAGAAAGAGAGAGGAGAGAGAAATGGGGGGAGAGAGAACTGGAGAGAGGGATGAGAGAGAGAGAAAGGGGCATGTAGAGGGAGAGAGAGAACAGGGGAGCAGCAATCCCCTTGCTCATGCACAGGGGGCTGGAAGCCCCTGGCTGGGCACGGCCGCTGGCCGCCGGCGGAGCGCCGGCAGAGCGCTAGTGCTGGGGTGGCCACCTCGGGGAAAGATAGGGAGGAGGCAGCCCCCTCCGCCAAACTCTGGCCACGGCTGCGCGGCTAGAGGGCAAAGATGAGCGCCAGAGAGGCCACGCCGGCCCTTAGTGGTCGGCCAGGCCTGGGGTGGCTTCCGGCCACCCAAGGAGAAGAAGGAGAGGGAAAATATAAGGGGGGTATTGGGTTTGGAGGTGGAGAAGAGTGGGGTGGTGGTGGAGATGGTGATTTTGGTAGTGATTTTGGGTGGGTGTGGTGAAGAAATTGAAGGAGATAGGAGGAGGAGGAGTAGGGTGTTATGGGGGTGAAGTTGGAGTGGAGAAGAAGGTGGTGGTGTTGGTTAATTTGAAGAAGAAGAAGAAGAAGAAGAAGAAGAAGGTGGAGATGGTGGTGGTTTTGTTAGTGTTGGAGATGGATGAAAGGGAAGGAGATGGGAGGAAGATATGGCCATAGTTGGGGGAGACTCTCACCGGTGATGGTGGCCGGAGGGGCGGCTGCTGTCAGCGTCGGCCAAAAATGGAGAGAAGAAGAAGAGAAAGGAGAAGAAGAGAGGAAGAAAAGAAAGAAAAGAAAAAGTAAAAGAAAAAGAAAAAGAAAAAGAAAAGAGGGAAGATGGGGTGGTGATGGATGGAAAGGGGAGTTAATTAAAGGGAGGTGAGGTGGCGGTTGGTGAAGCCGGTGTGGAAAAGAAAAGAAAAAGAAAGAAAGAAAAGGAAAGATTCCAAAAAGTATAATATTAAAATAAAGTCGGGAAATATCGACTGTTCAGAAAATTTCCCAAAAATACCCAGAGGTAGAAAACATTAGGATGAGGAATAATACAAAATCAGTTTTTAGAAATAAAATCCCATTTTCAAATTAAAAATCTGAAGTCAACCACTGATACCGGTCTACACCGGTTCGGCTGGATTTTGATGAATTCTGAAAAATCCTAAAAAAATGCATAAAAGAAGAAAATAAGATTCTAAGAAGTAATGTGAAAGCAGAATCTAAAAATTCAATTCAGATTATAACTAAAAATCTAAAATCTTAGAATCAACCAGCGATACTGGCGACACCAAATCGGTGGAATTTTGATAAATTCAGAAAATCTCAGAAAAAGTATTTAGATAGAAAATATGATTTTAAGAAATATTTTGAAAATCGTTTCTAGAAATTCAACTTCATTTCTTGATTAAAAATCTGAGAATCGATCAACATACTGGTCGACAATGGATTTTAAGATTTTTCAATTTAATTTAGGAAAATCCTAGAAAATCATAAAAAATTATAGAAAATTTAGAATATTGGAAAATGATGTTTGAAACTAAAATCGGTCAAATCTAACTACCGAAAAGAATAAATCGAGTAATACATTCGGATCGGGTCCCCTGTTTAGATTAGGGCTGACCCGAGTCCACAAATCCGGATCCAAGGCAAAACGATTATATAAATAATTCATAATACAAAACAAATATAGAACGTAAGTTGAAAAAATATGATCGAAAAATCTGAATACTCAACTAAGTATGTATTTCGGGAGCGGGGTGTTACAGATTTTAAGAGGTTGTCCTTCATGGACGGCTTCTCCAGATATAATCAAATCAAAATATGTCCAGAAGACGAAAAACATACATCCTTCAGAATGCACTGGGAGTGTACTGCTACACTGTAATGCCCTTTGGCTTGAAGAATGCAGATGTGACATACTAATACGCCATGAATATGATCTTCCATGAGCATATATGTAAGACTGTAGAATGCTATGTAGATGATATTGCAGTGAAGAGAGCCGACAAAAGTGATCACGTAGTAGATCTGAAGAGAGTATTCGACATAATACAGGTGCATCAATGAAGATGATCCCACTAAGTCCTTCCTGGGTGTGGCCTATAGCAAGTTTCTTGGATTTGTTATAACATTCAAAGGAATCCATCTCGACCCTGAGAAAGTCTGTGCCATTCAGGAGTTGCAACCTCCAAGAAATCTCAAAGAACTTTGAGGATTGCAGGGACATCTAGCCTACATCTGAAGCTTCATATCAAATCTTTTAGGACGTTGCCAACCTTTCACCAAGCTGAGGAAGAAGAGTGTCTCATTTGTATGGGACAGTGCTTTCCAGTAAGCTTTTGAGAGAATCAAATAATACCTCACGCACTGCCTGTTCTTGCAGCTCTAGTATTGGGGAAAACTTTTTGATATATGTAAGAGACTTGGATCTTTCTTTGGGAGCTCTGCTAGACCAGAATAATGACCAAAGACATGAGTAAACAATTTATTACCTGAGCAAGATCATGATCAGGACTGAGCATCGCTACAACCCAGTCAAAAAGGAATGCCTAGCTTTGGTCTTCGCCATCCAGAATCTACGACACTAACTTGTGGGCCAGACCATTCACGTCATCTCTAAGGTAATCCTTTAAGATTGCTTATAATGAAACCATCATTGCTAAATGGTCGATTGCCGATGTGGGCTATATTGTTCTCGCAATATGAGATGCAGTTCTTATCACAAAAAGCCGTGAGGGACAAGCAGCAGTGGCAGATTTCTTGGCTGAGCATCCAGACCCAAGACAATCAGACTTTACATATTTTTTCTAGACATGATTGCTAAAGTTTGCATAACCCAAATATCCTTTGAAGAACAAGTCTAGCAACTATTCTTCAATAGGGCATCAAGAATGGGTCCCAGAGGAAATATTGTAGCAAGAATAAGGATAGTGCTAGTATCTCCACAAAACTACGTCATTCCTCGTGCATTTTCCTCAACTGAGCCGTGTTCCAACATTATTGCGGAATACAACGCTCTATTAATCAGAATGTAACTTGTAGAAGAGATTGGAGTCAAATATCTCGAAGCATATGGTGAGTCGAAACTCATCATTAACCATGTCCAAGGGGAGCACGAAGTCCGACATGAAGACTTAATACCCTATCATAACCCGACTATCAACATGGCTGAGAAGTTCAAAAGTTTCTGCATCAATTTTGTACCTCACTAACAGAATGCACATGCAGAAACATTGGCATCCCTGGCCGCCTCATTGGCTCTTCCATCCAGAGCAACAAAAGAAAGTACTCGTCTATAGTCATGACTTGTATTGTCCAAAGTTTGCCCTTGAAGACAATTAGACTCCAGAATGAGATCTTCAAGTCAAAGAGGTTCTCGAAACTTTAACAGACCTAAAACTTAAGAATTGACAATTTTCATCATCGATTTCGTCTTATACGACATACTGCCAGATGATCCAAAGGAGGCAGCTGCAATAGAGAAAAGCGCCTCGATTCTACTGCAACACGAACACGCGAACTTTGTATCACCGATATGATGGAATCCTACTTCTCTAACTTTCACACAAAGAGGCACAAAAAGCCCTCAGGGAAGCTCACGACGGTATGTGCAGAGCTCACCAACCCGGACCCAACTTAGGGATCGACTCTGTTACTTGACTACTACTCACCAAAGATGGTTTCTAACTTTGTCGCCTACACTAAGAGATGTCACGTATGTCAGATTCATGGAGAATTCATCCATCAAGCACCAGGTCATCTCCATCCAATATCCTCTTCCTGGCCATTTGAGATGTTGTGTATGGATGTCATCGAACCATCACCCTCCAACATCTGAAGGACATCGGTTCATCCTGACTATAATCGATTACTTCTCAAAATGGGCAGAAACTATCCTTCTAAAGAAAGTGAAAATGTGTGATGTGATCAAGTTCATCAAGCATAACATCACGCCACAACGAACCAACCACGATAATGGGCCTGATTCTTTAGCCATGTATTTCAGAAATTTTGTAATAAATTCAGAATCAAAGTGTGTCTTTAATGACATACTGCCAAACTGCCAATGGCCTTGCAGAAGCCTTCAACAAGACCATTGAAAAACTTCTCAATAAGATTATCTCAATAAGTCATTGCGACTGGGACAAGAAATTAGGTGAATGTATCAGGGCTTATTTCACAACGGTGAGAATCCCAGTGAAGGCCACTCCATTATCCTTGGTATATGGATGCGAAGTCGCACTGCCATTGGAGATTCAAATTCCATCTCTACATATTACCTTAGCGATAGAGATGACATATGAGAATAAGCATCAACTGTATCTCCAAGAGTTGGAAGTTTTGGATGATAAATAACTCCAAGCTCAGCAACAAATCGAGCTCTATCAAGCTCGAATCACAAAAGCCTTCAACAAGAAAGTCAAAGAATGAATATTCAAGAAGAGCGATCTTGTCTTAGCTGTCAAATGACCCATGGTCATGACACACAAGACCAAAGCCAAATTCTAGCTTAAGTGGGAGGACCTTATGTAGTAGAGATGGTCTACTCAAATGGAGCTTATCGGCTTACAAATTCAAATAGCGACACGCGCATGATGCCAATCAAAGGAAAATTTCTGAAGAAGTACTTCTCATGATCAAGTTAGTACTACACCTCTTATTGAGTTCACCTCTGATCGAAGATTTACCTTGATCAGTCAGATAAATTAGGGTTTGAGATCCAAGATGCTTGGGAGAGCGCCAAATAAATGCTTCCTCATTTAATGGATCACACCACGACTGATCAACACTGAGCCAACCGAGCATTGGTGACATGATGATACTGATTGATCACTGATATTGCATATTCATTATCATATTACTGCATTTTATTTTAAGTAAAGTCTGCTAATTAATCATTTTTTATCATTTAAAATATGTAGGCCTTTGAGCAAAAAAGTCCAAAGCCCATCTAAATTCTAATTTAATTCAGAATTAATTCAAATCAAAGATTAGGGCAAATCAAGGCAAATTAAAGAAGATGAAACTACTTGAAAATCAATAAATTAAATCATATCTTTACAAATCAAGTGGTTAAAGCCAAAGATCAAGAGGAGAATCGTTAAAACCATGACCCAAACTGAAAATTCAGTAGAAGATAAAGACGAATTTTAAAATCAGAGACTTGAACCCCCAGTGTGGCCACCTGGCCACACCCAGGCTACAAAATGCGGACAAAGCTGCATTTCGCTGCTATCTTATGGAATTAGGGGAGCTAATCCCTATCTTCAGACGCTCTCCCCCTTTTAGTTTTTGCCTAAATATTGGGATTTCTGAGGCCACAGGGAACGATTGAGCAGAGAAGAATAAGCTAGGATTTTAGTTTAGTTTTAACTAACATTTTTCTTTCCTTGTTAATGTAATTTGTCATTTATTCATGTAACTGAGAGGAGAGAAGAGTTTCATGAAGGAATGAGACTAAACCTTGTACTGAGCGTGACACTGGTGTAAGTTTCTCTTTTCTTCCATTGTTATTCTATTTAATCAAAAGTTATATTTTGGCTTTTTTCTTATTTTCGTTTACTTTCCTCTGATGTGTTTGCAATCCATGTGAACCGATAGCCTCGAGAATGCTTCGCCATTCTAAGTGTCCGTGATGGCATATGGTGATGAACTCTATTCTTTTATAGTTATTAACTTGCTCTTTTATTCATAGTATAAATCGAGAATGAGGAAGATTCTATATGCCATGCTTGATCGCCTTCAAATACTAAGTAAGTCCTAGTGACGAATCCAAGGTAAATGAGCATGAAGGGGTAAGTAAGAATTTTAATTTCTTTTTTTAATTGTTAGTTTAAAATTCCTCTCCAAAATCACTCTTCTTTTATTACTTTAATTCTTTCTTTTTAACTTAGTTCGTAAAAAACATCACCATATTCATCTTCCATCTTCACATCTTCTAACTTTTTATTTTTATTTCATTTTTTTTCCTTTTCTAAAGTTGAGAAGAAATTTCAAACATGTTTCATAACTCAAAAGGAAAAAGAACTTACTTAACGCTTCATCGCAATCCCTCCTGTGGATCACGACCCGCATAGCCACTCGCTATAGCGGAAGCATTGAGACTTGCACGTTTGATTCCTCATTTCTAAACTATCACTTTTCTTATGCAGGTTTAACCTCAATCAGATACATGATGTCAATATTAAAGAAATAACAAAGTAGGAAACTCCAATTTTAGCCTAGTTATTTACATGAAAAACCCGAAAGGAAAAAAATTACAGAGAGAGAAGAAAATTTCATTATAACAATAGTGATTACATGTGGGCTTCTCTGGTGTGTTAAGGTTCCTGGATTCAATTGTCCATCCCCGTTCACGCTGGGAGGAAACTATTATTTATACAGGTCATATCAAAAAGATAAGGCTGGGGAGTCCACCTCAGTTTAAATACTTAAGTTTCTTATCTAATGGCGGTTGAGTTATACATCCTGTTTTGATTTGATATAGGGAGAGTCTATCTCTATTGATGGTCGGTGCCTTGCTGTAGATGAGGGTGAACTGTCCCCAAAGGATAGCTGCCTCATTTGGATGATGATTGGGCTTAAAAATGTAGATCTCCCATAACTGAATTCATCTTTTCTTTTAATTACCCGATCCACTTGAAATTCGAATTGGGTGAAGATTCTAGATTAGAGGTTCTGGAGGTAATCATACGTCGCGCATCCCTTGGAGGATGGATAGACATATTTCACGATCTCGGGTAGGTCAGAAAGTGACACCTACAATAGTCCAAGGGGTTGACCTTGAGAAAAACTGAAAATTCAATCTTGATAAAGATAAAAAAAATGTCATATGATAAGCTTGACATGTGTTATCAAGAACTACTTGGAAAATATGATTACGAAAGAAAAAGAAAAAGAGATTGAAAATAGAAAATGATTCTTTATCTTCAAAAATATTATTTTAAAATAGAAAGAAGTAATTTCAAATGAAAATAATTCTTTGAAAAATCAAGTTAAGTTAATTTCCAAAGAAAGAGATTTTGTTTTAAAAGAAAAGAATGTTTTGAATACTAAATTTGATGTTATTTTAAAAGAAAATGAAAAGTTGTGTATTTCTTTGAACAAAAGGATTTTGTTTCTCATTCTATATTGCTTCTTCCACTGTTGGCAAAAATGATATTTGTGTTTTAAAAAATAGAAATGATTGTTTGGGCAACTTTGAACTAACATTTTTTTAATTATAATGTAAGGACTTGGGGCACCATCCCAAAAGACAAGCCTTCTTGGTGGAGTAGCCCAAATCCTTATATACCCCAGACCATCCCCTTGTCTAGCCATTGTGGGACTATTTATTTGCACAAATCTTAACAATTCTCCCTTAAACAAAGAGTTTGGATTTGTGTCTTAATCGGTTGTTGCGCTACGCTGCACTGTGTTTTTTCACTTGCACTTGTGGCTTGCGCCTGCGTTTGCACCTGTGCCCTTTTTCGTTGCACTGCACTGCATTGTGCCTTTCACTGCACCTGTGCCTGTGCCTGCGCTTTTTTGCTGCGCTGCGCTGCACTGTGCCTTTCACTGCACCTGTGTCTGCGTCTGCGCCTGGGACTACGCCATCCACTCTTGGGGATCTTCTACACATGACTAAGTTTTGGGGCATGACTCTGATACCATTTGTAAGGACTTCGAGTACCATCCCAAAAGACTAGCCTTCTGGGTGGAGTAGCCTAAATCCTTATATACCCAAGACCATCCCTTGTTTAGCCAATGTGGGATATTTGTTTGCACAAATTTTAACAAGAGATTGGAATCTATGTTTCACAAGAAATAAATTCTACATATTCATATATCACATGCACATCATGCTCACACCCAAGGTAGAGTGTACACTTGTACATATTGTAGCCGCAAAAGCTATCTTGCAAAAATTTGTTATAACAGATTAAATTTTTAAATTTTGCAAATAAAAATATTTAAGTTCAAAATACTAATCCCAAGGGCCCAAAAAAAGTTTGAGTACCAAAATTCACACTAATTTTATTTGTTATAAGTGTGGGCTCTCTTAAAACATGAGAAGTTTAGTTCCTTGATGGTGAATACAATCAGAGCTTAATAGATAAATCAATTGATGCATCACTATCAAAGAGTTAAGGTGAAAAAATCACCTTTACTTTGGAGAAATAGAATTAGCCTTATCGATATCGGTAACTACCTCTATCCTCCATTTTGATAAATATATGTTTCGTGTGATTGCTAGTAAGCATATCATGTTTGTTTAAGGTATATGTTTTTTTAAATATTTAAATGCAAATTTTATGAGAACTTGTGATATACATATAGCATTTGAGATACACCTTTGATTGTGTGCCAAATTTGATCTATATCTTTGTGTACTCAATTCTAATTTAGTTATATGTGTAATCTTAATTTTGATGCCTCTTATGTTTATATTTATGATTGGATTTATTTCTCATGTTTTTACAAATCAAGTTTCAATATGACAAAATTTAAAAATAATTTCAAATGAATTTTGTTATGAGTTCTTTAGTGGCTTATTGATTTAATCTTCATAAATATGATTCTTACACGATTCTTGTATATCAACCTTTTGTTTACTCATGAATTTATAATTCATGAGTAAGAAAGTGCATTTTAATATAGAGTGACAATTCTTGTGTAATTAGAATCTTTTATGTAATATATGAGATTTGTTTCAAATTAGTAAAATTTTGAACTAACTTTTCAAATTATTTTAAATTAGCTTGTTTAATTCTATACTTGGTAGTATTTCAAATTAATTGCAAATCATTTTCAAATGATATTCATTTTTGAAAATACCTACCTTTTGTGGGAGTTGATGGGGTGGTCATATCTTGTATAATTTAATTGACTGTTCCTTTGACATGTGCATTTAGGTTGGAGGTAGAAATGAGTTAAACACATGATTTATATGATATTTGATTTTTTATACTTATTCATATATATATATATATATGTGTGTGTGTGTGTGTGTGTGTGTGTGGTTGTGTGTGTGTGCGCATTAAATTTTAAGTAGTATTAAATTACAATTGATTTCATACATATATATGATGATTGATATTGTGCTGCATTTAAAATTATTCATGCATATTTTTGTGCTATTCTTTAGCACAATTAATCTCTTGCTAAGCTTATTTCATTTTAATTGGTATCATTTTTTTTTGCTTATATAATTATTTTGTTAATATTTTAAAAAGGGGGAGAAATTTTGAAAATGTATTTTTTTGATTTTACTCTTTTTTTCTAAAAAGAGAGAGAAATTAAATTGTTTTGATTTCAATATTTAATTTGTATCTATATCCCCAAATTGTTTTGTTAAAATTACATGTGATATTTTCACTCCAAATATAAAATTGTTTTGATTTCAATTGGTATTTCAAATTGATATCATTTTAAATTTCAATTGGTATCTTTTGCATGTTTCTCACTTGGTAAAAATTATTATCTAAGCTTTCAGTTAGTATCAAGTGATCAAGTGTTAATGTTCAATTCAAGTGATATCCATGTTTAAATATTTTAACTTTCAATTGGTATCCATTATTTTGATTTCAATTGATTTCATTTTCTATACACGTGTATTACATACAATTTTGTTGTACATGTATTGTCTATATTTAAAGGGAGCTTAACGTGTCATCTATATGTAAATTTGTGATGAGTGTATTATATAAAGAAGAGCTTGACCTCTCTTCTCTATGTAGTACGCATGTGTAGGGGGCTTAACTTCTCCTTTTATACATTATATATTATGGCTATGTGATTTAGGGTTCAATCAGCTCTTCTCTATAATACATGTTTGTAAGGGGAGTTAACTTAGCATCACTCCTCGTTATGTATATATTGCATATAACTTCTTTGTTTTCTTTATCCTTTTTTATGAAGCGACAAAAATAGGAGAGAAATTGATGTGTTTATATATGCATTCTTATATTTTGAGCATATATGTTTGCTTGTTTACTAATATTTGTTTAATGTTTAAATGAAGTATTGAGCTTTATTGAATATCTTATTACTTATTAGCTATGCATAAGTTAAGGGGGGCTCTTACAAAACTTTCTCCAAACCATGCATATATAAGACTCCATGAGTTTTATCTTCATCAAAATGGGGAGATTGTTGGCCCAAAAGCCCATCACCCTAGTTTTGATGATGATTAACTCATGTAGTTATAATACTAATGATCTTGTGTTATTTAAGGTTCAAATTTTAATCAAGATCTTAATTTAGTGTTTAGCTTCTTCAAGAGACTCAAAGTCAAGATATGAGGTTAACACGTGTTGATTCAAGAGCTCAAAGCACAAAAATCACATCTAGCACCCAAGAAGTAGTCAAGCTCAACATGAACCTAGTTTGATCAAGACAAGAAGAAGAAGATCAGAAAAAAACTTTAATTTGTAAGGATGTTTAGATTTTTGTAAAGTTTAGATTTAAATATGATTGCTCAAGCTTACACACACACGCACAAAACATTCTTTACTATATTTATATAAGAATTTGTTTTTAAAAGTGTTTCAAAAACCTATAGACAGCTAATTAGAGCTGTTGACAACCATGATGACAGAGATGTCAACAGGATTTTATAGAGATCTCGTCAGCTTTCGAAAGCTAATACAATAACATATTAGATGGCTATCGACAGGCCTATTAGACTACCAAGAGGCAAGCTCCGCAAAGGCTAAAAATATAGCAATTGTACACAAAACTATTGACAGCTCTCTTTAACTGTCGACAATTGTATTATGTTGCTTAGCCTTAATTTCAAATTAAAATGACTATTTTGAATAAATCTGACTATTTTCTCCTCTCTAACGGTTAGTTTTGGAAACTCTATATACAGGGTACTGTTCCTAGCCCCAATGAGTCTGTTTTTAGCTTTAATCATACACATCTACTCAGAAAAGATTTTCAAGTGTTTTGAGCTTTTCTCTTCTGTTTTTCCTTAATTTTCTCATACAAGCTTGAGCCAATCACTTCTATATCTAACCTATAAAATCCTTATTTGTAAGAGGGTTTTGTTTGTGATTAAGGATGTTGATCACCAAGAGTTTCAAATCTTTGTATTCGAGAAATTGAAGGTTGCGGGCTCATTTAAGCTTGTGGGCTTGTGTATTTGGTCTTTGCAGAAACGAGTGAAAGACTTGCGAGTCTGAGAGCTCTTGAGAGAAAAGTTCATTAAGGGATCTTGCAAGATCATGCATAGTGGAAATTCTTCACTGCGGTGAAGGCGGAGACGTAGAGCAAGTTGCTCCAATCTCGAAACAAATCTCTCGTGTTTGCGATTGCTCTTCTCTCTCTCTCCCCCCCAATCTCAACTCAACTCAACTCTACTCACTCTTGTTTATATCTTGCTTATTCTTAGTCGCTTATTATTATATGCTTGATATTATTTCATATGCTTTCACTTGTTTAAATCAAGAAAGCAATTAAGCACCTCAACTCTTATTTAAGAGGAACTATGAGGAGAAGTTATAGAACCCTTCACAAGGAATTCATCTTTATTCTTGATTTTATTATGTATTGTTTTAGTTAGTTAAAGTTTTTAATTCTGCATTGATTAGCACATCACTTATTCACCCTCTCTTTAGGTGATTTCATTGTATACTACCATGCTAAAATGGGTGATGGAAGTTCTCATGTTTAAACAATTATACTCATGATCCCAAGCCTTATTTAGTGTCCTGACAAAATATTTCATACGCACAAAAACTTACAGGCAGTTATCACTTACATTGCCTATAAAATTATAGTTTGGGCTAACTTGCTCATTAACTCATTAAGAATCTGATTTGGGTAATCTAGGTTAGTGCCTAATTTAGACAATACAAGCATGCTTGTATGTGACAAAGCAAGCATGCTTGTATTCAAGTCACTCCAAGAGAAACTGATTGTTTCCTTGGCTCGCCAGACAACATTCGAGGTTGGTTCACTCATTGACAGCACAGACTTCTACTCGACGATCACTCACGCCAAATTCAAAGAGCTCAACATGGACTTGTTCAAGAAGTGTATGTTGGCCCAAAGGCCCATCACTCTAATTTGATGATGATTAACTCATGTAGTTATAGTTTACTAATGATCTTGTGTTTAATTAGTCTCAGATATTTGATCAAGATATTAATAGGTGTCTAGCTTCAACAAAAAAGTTTTGGAGCTTACACATGTAGATTCAAGAGCTCGCGCGTCAAGATCGCATCTAGCACTCGGTTGGAGTCAAGCTCTTTGGATCGTGTTTGGATCGAGTCGACTTGGAGAAGGAGTTCTACAAGAAGACTTCGGTTTGTGTTTAGTTTATTTGAGTTTAGATCTTGTGTAAAGGTAGATAGTGTTGATATGCTCAAGTTCACACACACACAAGTTTTAATATGTTTGTTTTTGTTTAACTGGTTTTCGACTTCATATCAAAAAAATAGATATATATATATATATATATATATATATAATATATATATATATATATATATATATATTATACATATATTGGATTCTATCCATATACAATATGCTTCAATTTGTTTCAATATCATGTTTTTGTATTTATACAAGTTTTGGAGAAAACGGTCTTTCATTTCAAAAATTCAAGTTTGAAAAATACGGATTTTATGTTTAAGCCTAATTTCTATATCACAAAAATGGTTCAAATAGTTATAATATGTGTTGAATTTTAGTCATACATATTTGTTCTTCAAATATCTTACAAGAACTTATTTTTGTGGAATTTATATATATTTATGAGATTTAATTGGTATTAAATAACCTAAGTTTCAAATCTCAAATTTTCAGCCAGACTCTGCTGGCGGTGACCTGACGGTCGATCGGACAAGGAGTCGGTCGAGCAGACCGGTCGACCGATGTGAACGAAAGATGTGCACAGGCCAGCCTTGAAGGCCGGTCGACCGGGACGGTCGACCGACTAAAAGCACCCAAGTCTTGGGTGGGGTGCGGCCGGTCCGGATCGATGCTTGGCCCGGTCGACCGGGCGATCGACCGGAGGCTCAACGATCAAAAAAATGACCGTTGGCCGGTCGACCGGGCGGTCGATCGGAAGGTCAATCTGGGCATTCCAGACTGCCAACGGCTAGTTTTTGAGAAATGCTATATATATGCCTTCTCTTGGGCTGTTTTTAATAAGAATTTTTAGAACTTCTCTTCCCATCTTATAAGAGTTTCTCAGCAAGTTTTAGAAGAGTTTTTGAGCTAACAGATTTATCTTTATTTGTTTTCAAGGGTTGAAAAAATTTAAGAAAAAAAGAGTCTTAGGGGAAATTGTTTTTGATCTTCATATTTATTTCATTCTTGTATTTTTCCAAGTGTTTTTCTTTGTGATTTGTTTTTCAAACGCCTTACATTCTCACACTTGAGCTATCATATCTATCCTATCTACAGGATCTTATTTTGTGGAAAATTAGTATGTGGTCTTTGTGATCACCAAGGTTGTTTATGGTGATTGTAGCTTTCTCTTTGCTATGGTTTGTGCCTATTTCTCTAAGTGTAGAGGAGGTTGTACTTTGGGTTTGTTGTTATCCTTCTTATATAGAGGTGATTGTGGTGGTGTTCTGGCTAAGTGCCTTAACACTCTAGTGTAGAGGAGATTGTTTTTTAGCTTAGTGCCTTATCCCTCTTGTGTGAGGTGATTATTGTTTTTGCTTTGTGCCTTGCCTCTTGTGTAGAGGTGATTATTATTTTGGATTAGTGCCTTGCCTCTTGTGTAGAGGTGGTTGTGTTGGAGAGAAGAGTTGTGTAATCCTAAGTTTGTATTTACCAAATCCTCAGTGGAGCTTCCCTGTGTGGGAGGTCCTGTGTGGACGTATAGTGAAAATTCTTCTGTGTGAAGGCACGGACGTAGAGTAGTGGCTCGAAGCTCGAAACATATCTTAATGTTTGCGTTTGATTCACTATCTCTTAACTATCTCTCTCTTTTATATCGTGCATTGATTCATATTGCTCATATCTCATATGCTTGGTATTGTTTGTGTGCCTCACTTGTGTTGAATCAAGAGAGCTTCATATAGCACCTCAACTCTTATTTAGAGAAATCTAGAGGAGATAGTCCAGAGATCCTCATCAAGAATTCGGCTAACTCTTTGGTTACACTTAATGTGTTGCAATTAATTTTTAATTCCGCATAATTTGTCATTAGAGTAGTTGTAGACCTATTCACCCCCTCTTGGTATATTTTCAATTGGTATCAAGAGCTTACGCTCCTGATATTATGTTTAACCACCTAGGAGTGAGATCTTGGCTAACTAATCTAGATTTGTATTTGCACACATATTATTTTTACACTTATGGATCACCTTGCCCCTCCCATGTTTGATGTTTCTAACATCGATATATGAAAGCTTAGGATGAGTGCTTATTTAAAAACCCTAGGATTGCATGTTTAGCTTGCTACTACCAAGAAATCTTATCTTGATAATAACAAGCATATAGAAGCCAATGCACAAGACCTAGAGGTACTTAGGCACACTCTTAGCAAAGATTATTTGTCTTTGGTTTCTCATTGTGATTCTGCTTTTGCAGT
This sequence comes from Agave tequilana, assembly GCA_038442645.1. Classification (NCBI taxonomy): domain Eukaryota; kingdom Viridiplantae; phylum Streptophyta; class Magnoliopsida; order Asparagales; family Asparagaceae; genus Agave; species Agave tequilana. The sequence goes on from JAVJIF010017409.1 coordinate 21,457, forward strand.
GTGGAACACATTAACATCTCCTGAGCTACAAACGACGAAATATGTGAGAAAGAATCTAGTGAAGATGAGTCCGAACAAGCTTACTACATGCTCCAAGGGAACGACTCTCTTGAGGTAAACACGGACACTCAACTAGATGATTGTACTAAATCTTCAAGAGATGACATTATGGATGCCGATGCTTTGAATGAAGAACTATCTATTATTTGTAAAACTTGCTAGCAAAATATAAAGTCTTGAAAAGAAAAAGCTCTGGACTAAAAGAAGAAAATAAAAATTTATTTTCAAAACTTGATATGGTTTTACAAGAGAGGGATGAGATTTCAAGTGAAAAGGACTCCTTAAAATCCCAACTTGACCTTGCTCGAAATGAAAACAAAATTTTGAAGGGTAAAAATGATTGTGATGATGTTTTAAAGAAAAATGAGATTTGTCCTCAAAACTTGATTTTGTTTTAAAAGAGAATGAATCTTTGAAAAATAAAATTTCTTTAATTTCAAAGAAATTAGATTAAGTATCAAATGAAAATAAATCTTTGAAAAATGCTTTGTCTTCTCATGTTTGTTATATTTCTAGTCCTTCATCTTCTAGTGATAAACATGATGCATAATCCACTTTATCTTCAAGTGTTAAAATTGATATTTGTACTTTGAAGAAAAGTGTTGATTGTTTGGGCTCCACTTTGAGCCAATGTGCCATGAACCACACACGTTTGGAATCTATGTTTCACAAGAAACATGCTTCTCATATGCATGTACACAAATTACGGCATACACATGCTCATCATGCTCACACACATGATTCTATGTATGCTCATGTGTACACTTGTATATGTTGTGGACTAAGGGCCACCTTGCAAAATTTTGTTATGATAGAATAAATTATTCAAATTTTGTAAATAAATTTGTTTGGGTTAGGAAAGGTGCTAACCCCCATGTACCCACTAAGGTATGGGTACCAAAATTCACTCCTATTTTATTTGATGTAGGTGTGGGCTCTCGCTTGACGTGAGAGTAACGGTGCCTTAATGGTGGATGCGTTCCGAGCTAAATGGTGACACTTTTGGATGCATCACTTTCAAGGAAAGTTTGGTGGGAGGACCACCATGATTTGAAGACCTAGAGATTAGCCTTAATAGTTTTGATAAGTATCTTTAACTCTCATTTAGTTTACATGCTTTCATATTATTAATTTTTAGCATGTATTGATTTTCCATCGTCATTATATTAGATGCAATGTAAATTAGTCATGTGATATATATAGATAGTCTTTTGAGATACACCTATGTTCATATAGATTTATAACTTTTGTATTCTCACTATAGTTTAGCTATTGTGTATATCCTAGTCTAAAACATATGCATTTAATATAATGATCATATTGATTTAGTTTTCATCTATGCTTCATGTTTTGATTACTTGTTTAGATGTAGTTTTCATTAAAACTTGTGTCAATACTTGTACAACTAGTGAGCCACATTTGATTATTATATGTTTATTCTATGTTACTCATTTGTACTCATTAGATGTACTTATATAGCTTAGTTTTGATGATTCTTACATTTTAACTTGTATTCTTTATTTTGTACATATTTTTATAAAAATATGTTTAGCTTCATGTATATGTTAATTTTATCTAAAACTATTAGATATACATGTATATTCTAGAGCCACTTGCCTTCGTACAATATACTTTTGTTGACTAATTTATGTTTGGCTATGTATGTGTACTTTAGTATAGACAAAACATACATATACCTTGATGCTTGTGAATTTTAGTTTTGATGATCTTTATGTTTTTGATAAAAGATTTTCATATTAATCTTGAATCTTATTGATAATTTTCATAAATATGTCATTCACATGATTCTTGTACACTCACGTTATTTGGGTTTACTCATTTATTATGAGTTTTATATGAGTTTTATATATCTTGAGTGTCAATTTTGTGTACTTAGCATGCTTCATTAAATATATGATTTGGTTTCGTATTTTCATAAATATATTCATGTTTATTCCTTACTTGAAGGACTTCGTACTAGTTTACAAAATTATCATAAAACTAGTTACGTTGTTCTTCATTTTGGTAGAGTTTTTCAAATTATGTTAAATTATTTTCACTCATATTTTTGAAAACCCTTATCATCTAAGGGCGGTTGGATAGGCGACCATGCCTTGTATCCTAATTGAAAATCTATTTAAACATGTGTATGAAGAGGAGGTAGTTATGAGATATACATGATTTTAATGAATACTCTATTTTTTGTATACTTATATGTGTTTCTTATATATGTATGCTTCAAACTTCAATTAGTATCAATTTCAATTAATATATTCATTTTCATACATATATATATATATGATTTGATTGTGCTTACAACATCCTTACATTTTAAAGCACAACTTATTTCTTGCTAAGCTTGATTTAGTCCATAATGACATTATTTTTCAATTGGTATCTTATACAAGCTTATGCATTATTTTTATTAGTATTTCATAAAGGGGAAGAAAAATTCGTGTGTTATCTTTCAATCGGTTTTATTTTCAATTGGTATCTTACTCCATTCTTTATGGTGAAAAATAATTTGTTTTGATATGTACTAACATTTTCAATATTAGTATCAATAATCTTAAATTAGTATTATTCTCAATTTGGTATCCTTATTGTAAATGAGTTTGTTTACCTAAAATTTGATTTTTACTGTCAATTGATATCAAAAATTTACTAGATATTTTCAATTGATACAAATTGATTTCAATTGGTATCAAACTTACAATGTTTCAGTTTCAATTGTTATCAAAAATTTTCTATTGATATTTTAAAAAATTTCTTTATTTACAAGTGGTGCCAACATTTATTTTGTCAACTACAATTTTCAATTGGTATCTACAATTTGATTTCATTGATATCAAAATTTGTTTTGTTGGCTTAAGAAAATTCAAAATTCTGTTTTAAAAGCGGTTTCAAGATTTATTGATATGTATTGCTTATATGGAAGGGGATCTTAACATCTCCTCTATATATAGATTCATGTTGAGTGTGTCTCACATTGAGGAGCTTGACCTCTCTTTTTATGTGATACACGTGCGTAGGGGAAACTTTACATCTTCACTTATACATTGTATATTATGCTTTATTTGGTTAGGGTCTAGTCATCTCTTTTCATATAAATGCATGTATGCAGGGGGAGTTAACTTTAGTCTCTCCTCTTCATGAATGTATGTCGCATATATATCTTTATTACTTATTTTTTCTTCGCCCCTTTGTTGATGAATTGACAAAAAGGGGGAGAAGTATTTGGAGAATTTATATATGCATGTTTATTTATTCATATTTATTTTTATTTCCTCATTTATGCAAAAAGGGAGGGAAGAATTGCTTATGCATGTTTATTTTCATATTTATGCATATATGTGGTTGTTTGGTTTATGAATTTCATTAATATCTTTATGTTTATGGCTATGCATAAGTTAAGGGGGAGCTTCTATGAAGCTTAACTTTAATCCATGCATATATAACTCCATGAGTTTTGTCATCATCAAAAAGGGGGAGATTGTTGGCCCAAAGGCCCATCAATCTAGTTTTGATGATGATTACTTCATGTAGTTATAGTTTACTAATGATCTTGTGTTTAATTAGTCTCAGATATTTGATCGCAGGTGTCTAGCTTCAATAAAGGAGTTTTGGAGCTTACACATGTAGATTCAAGAGCTCGCGCGTCAAGATCGCATTTAGCACTCGGTTAGAGTCAAGCTCTTTGGATCGTGTTTGGATTGAGTCGACTTAGAGAAGGAGTTCTACAAGAAGACTTCGGTTTGTATTTAGTTTATTTGAGTTTAGTTCTTGTGTAGTAGATGTTGGCCTGAGGCCCATCACTTTAGTTTTGATGATGATTAACTCATGTAGTTATAGTTTACTAATAATCTTGTGATATTTAGTTTCAGAAATTTGATCAAGATTTTAGTAGGTTTTTAGCTTTAACAAAGAAATTTTGGAGCTTACACATGGTGATTCATGAGCTCGAGCGTCAAGATCGTATTTAGTACTCGGTTGGAGTCAAGCTCGTTAGATCGCGTTTGGATCGAGTCGGATTGGAGACAAGAAGACTTCGGTTTGTATTTAGTTTGTGTTTAGATCATTGTAAAGGTAGATAGTGTTGATATGCTCAAGTTCACATGCACACAAAAGTTTAAAGTTTGTTGGTTTTGGCTTTAGGTTTAACCGATTTTGGATTTCATGTCAAAAACATAGATAAATATCTTTCATGTATATTGAATTCTATCCATATATAATATGCTTCAAAGTTGTTTCAATATCATGTTTTTGTATTTGCATGAGTTTTGGAGAAAACGATTTTTTATTTCAAAAATCTAAGTTTTAGAAAATATTGATTTTGTTTAAAGGCTAAATTTCAATATCACAAAAATGGTTCAAATTGTTTATAATATGTGTTGAATTTTTGTCACCATATTTGTATTTCAAAGATCTAATAAGATCTTATTTTTGTGGAATTTATGTGATTTTATGGGATTTAATTAGTATTAAATTAACCAAGTTTTCATACCTGTTTTTCTCAGCCAGACTGCACTGGCGGTCGACCGGGCGGTCGACCGGACTAGTAGTCGGTCGACCGTCATGGTCGACTGATGTGCACGGGACGTGCACAAAGGCTAGCCATTCGGCCGGTCGACTGTGCAGTCAACCGACTGAAAGCACCCCACTCTCGGGTGGGGACCAGTCGACCGGGTGGTCGACCGGAGGCACAATGGTCACAAAAATGACCGTTGTCCAGTCGATCGGGTGGTCGACTGGAGGCACAACGTCATAAAAATAACCGTCGACCGGGCGGTCGACCGGAAGGGCAATTCTGCCCTTTCCTAGCTGCCAACCAGCAGAATTTTGAGAGGGTATAAATACCCATCTCTTGAGCTAGTTTCTTCATAGTGTTGATATGCTCAAGTTCACACATACAAGTTTTAATATGTTTGCTTTTGGTTTAACCAGTTTTGGACTTCATATCAAAAACATAGATATATCTATTACATATATATTAGATTCTATCCATATACAATAAGCTTCAAATTTGTTTAAATATCCAGTTTTGTATTTATATAAGTTTTGGAGAAAACGGTTTTTCATTTTAAAAATCCAAGTTTTGAAAAATACGAATTTTGTGTTTAAGCCTAATTTCTATATCACAAAAATGGTTCAAATAGTTTGTAATATGTGTTGAATTTTTGTCACACATTGATTGAGGTTTTACCTGCACACAAAAATACAGAATTTCAGAACTAAGAATAAAGAGTGCAAGTACTCAATTCTACCGCTATAACAAGTGGCTATGCGGGTCGTGATCCACAAGGAGGGACAAGCGATGGAATCTTTTTTAGCAAGTTCTCTTTAGATTACAAATACTGGTTAAAGATTTCTTTTAGTTCTTTAAAAGAAAAGAGAAAAATAGAGTTAAAGTTAAGTTAGGAAGAAGGTGGTAATTGACAAGGTGGAGAAAATAGAAAATGGATATTTACAAAGAAATTAAAAAGAGTGATAAAGGAATTAAGAGTGCTGTCGGTGATCTAAACTAAAAGTTAAAAGAAAATACTTATCTCCTCTGGTTGATGACTTACTTGGAACCCTTGCATGTTTTACCTTATTTCGGAGGTGTTCAACGCATAAAACATAAGATCGAGCTCAGTCCCCAATCACATTACTTTATCAAGATGAACAATAATGAAATGATATGGAATCTTGAGGAGGAAAACATCATCATGAAATATCGTTGGCACTCATACAAACATGGCTATACTGATGCTTCTAGATTCACTTGGATATTTATCAAAACCATAAGAGGAAAGGTAGAAAGAGAAGAACATATAAACAAGAAAAAAACATAAAGATGTTACCTTTTATTACTTGTAGAAACGATGAAAGAAAGGAGGAGGCACATCGGTGTCACTCTCAACATAAGTCTCTCTCTTACTTACATGAATCTCAGTCTAACCTATACTTATAAAGAAATAATAATTACATAAAAAAAGAAAAAAAAACCTACACTAAAAAGAATGAAAGAGAAGCCTAAAACCTAACTCTGCTTGATCGCTCCCCTTTGCCTTTGAGATTGCAGGTACTTATAGGAGAAATGCAGAGGGTAGAGGAGTATGAAGATAGGGAAAGCTGGCTATTTCTGAATTTGAATCCTCCCCTGTAACCCCCGTTCCCTATGTACGGGTTTCGATACTGCTATCTGATACCTGATGTAATCATCCTGGTAACCGGATTGAGAATTTTTCAGCTCAAGATTTTATTTTCCAATATTCTAAATTTTTCGGAATTTTCTGAAAATTTATGGGAATTATTTGAGAATAATCTCAATTCGGGGTTGATCGGTGTCACAGGCTGACTCTGGGATTTTAATTTACAATCAGGAATGAATTTCATGAATCTGTCTTTACAAAAATATTTGAAATGACTTTTTTTTTACTTTTGTGAATTTTTGAGAATTTTTCAGAATTAATAAGAGTTTAATCGATGATTAAATATTGAAAAAAAAAGAGAATGCAATTAAAAAATAAAACAAAATAAAATTAAATAAAAAAAAATAAATCTAATGACATGTTTCGAACACGTGTCACCCACAAACAAATAGCATGCTCCAACCATTATAGCCTTATGGACTCTTGAATGAAGGGCTAAGCACATTCCATTAATCTTTTTATTCTTCCTTTACTTGTCAAAAGAACTGACCGCTCCCCTCCCAAGCCTTTGAACCCGTGACCATTCTTCCCAAGTTGACAGCACAAACCACTTGGCCACTTTGATCTTGTGCTAAAGGCCACACATATATTTAAATGTTAATATTCCCATCTTCTTCTTCCCACAACAACCGCTGCACATATATGTCTCCACCTGTTCCCTTTATCTCTGCCACGTTTCTCTCCTCCCCTCACCCGCATATTCTCTCTCTCATTGACTTAACTTCTTATAATCTAAAACAAAAACCAAATCCAGAATCTTATCTAAATCCTAACTACCAAATCATATCCTAACTAAATAAATCCTATCAAATCAAAATCCTAACCGACTCAAATTCTCTTTAATCCAAATATTTCTCCTCCTCTCCCCATTGGCAGCCAGCACGCCATCACCCTACTTTTTCCATCCTGCAGTGAACACCCCAAAATGTTTCCCTTCACTCCACCATCACCCGGGCACCCCTCCAGGCCGTGACCAAGCTCACCCTCTCTCTCGGCCTCTCCCCCGCAAGCGCCGGAGTCCGATCGGCGAGTGCGAGCGCAGGCCACGGCAACCCGGACCACCCCGCGGCAGCCCGTCCTCCTCCACAACTTCTGCCGGCGCGCCGGAGCAACCCCGTTGTCGAGCTTCTCTCTCACAGTGAGCCTTCTCTCACTTTCTCTGTTTAGGGTCTGTTTGGATTTAAGGAATTGGTGTGAAGTGAGGAAGTAGGAAGTAAGATTTATTTCCTTTAGGAAAAAGAGAAATGAGTAGTAAGTTTTCTGGTGTTTGGATGGTTGTTGGGAAGTGTGGTTTGGAAAATGTTTTGTCGTTTCCGGTGTTTGGATGGTAATGAAAAGTGGAAATGGAAAAGTTGACCACAAAGTTGACCGCAAAATAATATTAAAATAAAAATTAATTAAGAAAAATAAAAAATAGATTGTAATTAGAATGCAAGTGAGATTTACATGACCAAAAAATTAACTGTTTTATGCTATAACTTATTATAAATGAGATTTACATGACCACAAAATTAACTGTAGCACTCTGGAAGTGAGAAAATGGTTGTGTAAAAGAGAGATGAAAAAGGAAAAAGGGAGTTTTCTTATTTTCCTTTTCCGGTGTTTGGATAGATAGGGAAATGAGCAATTATACTTCCCCACTTCCTCACTTCACTCGGATTCCTTACATCCAAACACGCCCTTAATGTAATTGGGTGGGTTTGTAATTATTTATATATGTATATGCAATTATTTACATGGTTGCGTGAGTATTGATACTATGGAAGTTTTAAAATATGAATTTATTTATAATACATTTAGGCACATTGATTTCTAACCTTTGTTGTAATGCATGCCGTACGTATCAACTATTATTATCCATTTTGACATTTTAGTAATTGAATTAAGGTATTATATTTTGGAGTTTTAGTTACCTGGAGAAAAGCTATTTGGCAAAACATAAACCCTTTAAAGGTTAGAATTTTAATGTGGCTTGTAGTCCAAAACAAGCACTTACTGTTGTTAATTTGGGCAAGAGAAATATTGTTGTTCGCTCAACAGGTGTTTTCTGTAATAGACATAATGAAACAACTTATCATTTGTTTTTCGTGACCTAACATTGGTGTTATTTGGAGTTTGTTTAAGGATTGTTTTAAAGTTAGAGGTAGGCCTAAACCTTTGTACGATTGATGGCTAACTAGAGAAGGATCCGCATCGCATGAGCTTGTTCAGACGGGGATTACTTATACGCATGCTTCAGTTGGGGTTGTGGTTCGTTTGAGGGAGGAATTATCACTCGTGAAATAAGTTCCAGTGTTGTTTGCAATTGATCAGTATAATCACTGGTTCACATTCAGTGGATATGAGGAACCTGTAACTGTTCGATCTTGCCGCCCGATTCATGCTAAGGAACTTCCCATGTGTTCGGACCCGTTTGGTGAGATTCGGACCAGTTGCACAAGACCTGGACCCGATTCGGATTCGTGCTCGTTGTGGACCTGATGCATAGGGGATTCGAAGACCGATTCGTGGGATGATCCGTAGATCAGTACTGGTTCGTGCAGCGACGATTCAGTTCCGAAATCGCGTCATTTCATGTGAGTGTTCCTTGTTTTCTTATTGAGTATTTTGATATTATTTTATATGAGTGCTTTTAACTGGTTCCTATATACGTTATTATGTTTAAACAGTGTTCATGTTTAATTACTGTTTACGCATGTCAATTATTGCTCATGTTCACATTCACGTATTAAATACATAATCAACAAACCCCGGAAGACCACATTGCTGATTCAGAATAAATATCCTGATACCATTTAGATAACTTGACTAACTATATGACATCTAACTGATAACAATACTATGCATATTACTGAAAGTTACTGGGAGAAGATTGTTGACCGTAACACCCTGTACAGTCCTATTGTTCATCGTATACACGGTTACTGTTACTGTTCACTGTTACTGATATTGTTCACCGTGTATACGATTACTGATTGACTGTTACTGTACTGAACTGTTCTGTCACCGTACCGTCCCAGCATTATAAGTAATATGGATATTGATTGTCATGACTGAATTAATTAATAAAGTAATTGAACAACTTACACCGGGATTGGGAAAATTGATGGAGGAGATAGCGTCTGTATTTTGGGTGGACCTAAGATACAGGTTGCGCAGCCGAGATACGGTTCCACTGCAGGGTTCCGGGGGATGACTGACATCCCGTATTGTTCATTGTTGTCATTGTATTGACATATTGTTATTGTTATTGTTATCGACTACCTAGCGGTAGGACCTGGTTCAGCGCCAGGTGATTGGACCGTGGTTCTGGGTATGTACGGAACCCACCTAAAGCATGGACAATGTCTCTTCCACTAATTTCAATAACTTAGGATCCTGATTGACACGTGTAGTAGGCGTAGTATGGGATGCGCCTATTACATGTGGCAATTGGTGTCCGCTGACATAATAAATAACCAACTGAAATCTCACATTGACATTGTAGACTGAACTTGATATACTGACTGATTGTAAACATCTAATAATACCAATGAACTTACTGTACACCTGACACCCGATTAGACATCTGATTTTGTATTGATTGGCTTTATTATTTTCTATCCATGTTTCATATGTTACTTCTGTTTTATTCCAGCATATGTGTTTCCTGGTTGGCTCACATTTATATTCGCATGTCTTCCCTTTTTCTCTTATACATTCACTAGGAGTTCTGACTCCCTGGATCTGCATATCCAGATCCAGGGCTATTTATTGCTGATCAGGTTTTTGGAGAGGATCATATTTACCTTGTGGAGCTGGAGTCTCTCCCTTTGATTATCGGTATCCCTACTCTTTTATTCATATATCGCATCCTGTCACATTTCTTATTCTTATTCATATGCTATCATTGTGTTAGACTTTATATGTATTATTGCAGTGATTTTGATTTATGGTAGAGATTTATAACTTGTTCAGGTTACTCTTAGGCTTAGCGTATATATGTGGGGTATTTTCCTCGCGTATATACGTCGCCGACTCTCGTCGCGACTCCGTTTCCGCGTATTTTGGGAAGCGGGGCGTGACATCCCCTTATCTCCAAACTTGATTTGATATGGATATTCAGTTCTGATTTGCAGTTTGTTGACGTATTGATTGCTGAATATAACTTATCAAATGATAGATTTAGAAATAGTAATCAACTTAAGAGTTGTATCCCTTTAAGTTTTCTTTCTGGATCATCTTGAATCATCATATTTGAGTTTCGGTAGCAAAAGTTATGATTCAAATACTGTAATGTATCCAATCAGAATCTGAGTCAAAATTGCTTCATCTTATCCGTTGATCTTCTCTCTATCCATTTATCCCTTTGAATTTTGAATTTGGACTATGTATTTGACATTATCCACGGTTGATCTTTAGCTAACCAAAATGGATTTATAAAAATTCAAATTTTACCAGTTTTCATTTGATGTTATCTTTCTGATTTGCTCTGATCTTCAGCTGAACATTTGCCATAATCCTTGATTTGTTTTAACTAGATCTGGAATCATCCTCAGCTAACCAAATAGATCCAGTTAAATCTGATTTTAACTGATATTTATTTGATTTTATCCTCTTTCTCTTCATGATTATCTTCTGTAAAATAGACATTTAAGATAAGAAATTTAGCAGATTTATACACGATAAATGTAAGAGTGTAATGTAAAGATTGCAAAAAATGTGTGCGATCACACATATTTGTTCTTTAAAGATCTTACAAGAACTTATTTTTGTGAAATTTATATGTATTTATGGGATTTAATTAGTATTAAATAACCTAAGTTTCAAATTTCAGATTTTCAGCCACTCTGCTGGCGCTCGACCGGACCAGGAGTCGGTTGACCAGACCGGTCGACTGATGTCCATGAGAGACGTGAACAGGCCAGTCTTGAAGGCCGGTCAACCAGGCGGTTGACTGACTTTGTCTCGGGTGCGGCCGATCGATCGGGCGGTCAACCGACAGGCTTGGCCCGGTCGACCGGGCGGTCGATCGTAGGATTAACGGTCAGAAAAATGACCGTTAGCCGGTCGACTGGGCGGTCGACCGGAAGGGCAATTTGAGCATTCCAGACTGCCAATAGCTAATTTTTGAGACAGGCTATATATATGCCTTCTCTTGGGCTGTTTTTAATAAGAATTTTTAGAGCTTCTCTTCCCATCTTATAAGAGTTTTTCAGCAAGTTTTAGAAGGGTTTTTGAGCTAAAAGATTTATTTTTTATTTGTTTTCAAGGGTTGAAAAAATTAAAGAAAAAGAGAATCTTTGGGGAAATTGTTGTTGATCTTCATATCTATTTTATTCTTGTATTTTTAAAGTGTTTTTTCTTTGTGATTTATTTTTCAAACACTTGTATTCTCATACTTGAGCTATCATATCTATCCTATCTATAAGATCTTATTTTTGTGGGAAAATTAGTTTGTGGTCTTTGTGATCACTAAGGTTGTTTGTGGCCTTTGAGATCACCAAGATTGTAACTTTCTCTTTACTTTAGTTTGTGCCTATCCCTCTAAGTATAGAGGAGGTTGTGCTTTGGGTTTGTTCTTATCCTTTTATGTAGAGGTGATTGTGGTGGTATTTTGGCTAAGTGCCTTATCCCTCTAGTGTAGAGGAGATTGTTGTTTGGCTTATTGCCTTATCCCTCTTGTGTGAGGTGATTGTTGTTTTAGCTTTGTGCCTTGCCTCTTGTGTAGAGGTGATTGTTGTTTTGGCTTAGTGCCTTGCCTCTTGTGTAGAGGTGGTTGTGTTGGAGAGAGGAGTTATATACTCCTAAGTTTGTATTTACCAAATCCTCAGTGGAGGTTTCCTGTGTGAGAGGTATTGTGTGGACGTATAGTGGAAATCCTTCTGTGTGAAGGCGGGGACGTAAAGCAGTGGCTCGAACCACGAAACATATCTTGGTGTTTGCATTTGATCCACTATCTCTTAACTGTCTCTTTTATATCGTGCATTGATTCATAGTGCTCATATCTTATATGCTTGGTATTATTTGTATACCTCACTTATGTTGAACTAAGAGAGCTTCATATAGCATCTCAACTTTTATTTAGAGGAATCTAGAGGAGATAGTCCAGAGCCCCTCACCGGGAGTTCGGCTACGCTCATTGGTTACGCTTAGTATGTTACAATTAGTTTTTAATTCTGCATCATTTGTCATTAGATTAGTCGTACACCTATTCACCCCATCTAGGTGTATTTTCAGTGTATGGAGCTCGAGGAGAAATGCCAAAAGGATGGAGAAGAGATTTATTCACGATGTAGTGTTTGTTGGTGGATAGTCTAGGATTCCCACGGTGTAGCAATTGTTGTGAGATTTCTTCAACGGGAAGGCGCTCTGCAAGAGCATCAACCTCGATGAGTCTATCACCTATGGGTTGCCATTCAGGCCATGATCTTGATTGGTGAAGGCGATCAGGAAGTAAAAAGACTTGGTTTTATTGGATGTCACCCCTCTATGTCTCGGCGTAAATATCCTTGGGGTGTTATGTCTATCTTGACCCCAAGGAACACCACGATTCCAGTCACAAAGGAGAAGATCTTCTCTACTTCTGAGGACAACTAAAAGGGTATCCTTGTCAAGGTCCTTGAGGGCGAAAGAATGATAACCAAGGACAATAATTTGCTAAGGAAAATTTACGATTTTTGGCATCCAGCCTGCGCCCAGGGACGTTTATAAAAGATCAATGTTTGCTTCGATATAGATATTGATGGCATCTCGAATATCTCTACTGAGGATTTGACGACTAGACAGAAGGAGAAGATCACTCTCACTAATAATACGGGCATGTTTAGTAAGGAGGAGATTACTTTTTGACCTGCCTAAGATTGTGACATGTGTCTATTCGGCCCCCCAATGATGCACGGCGTGGCCACTTCTAGGACACCCGATCCAGAGTCTCCGTCCAATTCGAACTTCAAGCGGGTTGAGTAACTAGAGGAAATATAAAATTGGTTGAAGGAAGGCCTCAATTTTAAAGCCTAATCATCATCCAAATGAGGCAGTTACTCCTCGGAGACAATTCATCCTTATCTACAGCAAAGTACAAACTATCAGATAATGATAGACTCTCCCCTATCTCGATTCAAACAGGATTTTTGGCTCAACCGCCATCAAGATGAGGATTTTAAGTATTCAAATTGAGTGGGACTTTCTCACCTTATTCTATAGAGATTACCTGTATAAATAATAGATCCCTCCCAATAAGGAGGGAATCATAATCGGAATCCAGAAATCCTAGTATACTAGAGAAACTCACTTGTGATCACTAGTGTTATAGTGGAATTCTCCTCTTCTCTATGCGGTTCTTCACTTTTCGGGTCTCCATGTAAGTTCTTTATGTTAGCACTTGTTGTGATTTAATTTTACTATCCCTCTCCATTATTTTGGTGCATAAATTAATTTCTTAGGAATTTTTTCACGTATTTAGTGCTTTCATTGAGAGATTCGAAACCATACCCTTGAAATCTGTTGCTATCCAACACACTAACCCTTCCACAAAAGACCCTTGCTCAATAGTCACGGCTCACGGAGTGCCATCCGACACGACGTCAATGCTCTTGATGAACCTAATCCATCGGCCCTCTCTCGCAGACAACTCGTTCAGATGGTAATCGACCTATGACGATGGCTAGACGAACATCGACGAAGGCCGATCGGGAGCGAGTATTAGTGGCCATCCATCGCGATACAGCAGAACGTGAGCGCGAAGTGGTAATACAGGTCAATCATCAGGTGCTTACACAGATAAAGGTTATGTAAGAGGCACAACAGCGAGTCATTGAGTTAGGTGCCTGGTAGATTCTGGCGGACTCTTCCCCAAGGTCAATTAACACCTAGCAGCTTCGACTGACCTACATTTCAAGCTAAACAAACTTCGCTCCAAAGTGGCCATTTCACATGAGGATCCCAAGAACCTTCAAGCTAATAGCTCGAGGAAGCATGCAAGGGGGCATTGGGCCCCAATTCCAAAGGAGGATGCTCCCCCGACAATGATGAAGGCTGAGGACTCCACCGCCTTCACCCCCAGAACCTCCTGATCGGCCAGATCTTCCACATCATCAAGCATCAACCCTACTTGATACTCACTATGACAGCCAAGCATTACCCAAACTTCCTAGAAGCAAGAGTTGCTCCTTTCACGGCAGTCAGGGGACACGCCATTTCACATTATTGGGCCCTCAAACGATACCTCGAGGACCTAATTAGAGGAGGACATCTGGACGAGTTCATCCTCAACTCAGAGGAAGACCCTGAGGTCAGAGTGGCCCCGGCCAAAATGGTCGACTGAAATGCTCGCTCCTTAACACCACCCGAGATGGGAAGACCACCACTAGGCAATGTGGTTCCCAACTGAAGCGATATCACGTGTAAAACTGCGAATGTCCAATAAAATTATGCAAAATCTTTTATTTCCATAATCGATATCTTCTCCAGGCAACCTGTAGGGGTCCTACCCTGACGACCCCTGACAAACAAACAAAGACACAAAGTTTCACATGGGAGCATCAAAAGCAGCAATGTACCACCCAGAGAAAATAAATGACACATCTCTCTATCACATTTGTCCAAACAAAAAGTGAGTCAGCCCCTTTATCCCCATCTGCGTCCACTGACTCGATCCGCCGACAACCTCGGAGATCTCTCATGCAAGCTGCCAGAGCTTTCAACACGATCGGTCGATCTCCTGGGTTGACGACTCGACCCCCCCGGCTGGGAGCCAGGACCCTGAGGGTTTCGGTTCTTGCCCCTAACCATCCTTCAGTGTTCTCCACCCGGATGCCAGATCTAAGGGCTATAACTAAAATCACCTAGAGGGGGGGTGAATAGGTGATAATGCTAATCAATGCACAAATTAAAAATGTTATGATGCAACGATCACCTGAAACAAGACTAGAAGCCGAATACCCCGTGAAAGGCTCTAAACTCCTTCCTCGTGATTCCTTTAGATAAGAGTTTGAGGTGCGCAATGCAATCTTGTTGTATGAGTATAGACCGACAATATAGCAATGAATATTGATAGGTAGTGAAAAATGCATAATTATCATCATATATACCATCACATTTGCACATTTATTCATATTATAATGCACATTTATTAATATTTCGTTATTTAATGTGTGCAGGCCTCGAAGTATTATTTTAATAATAAATAAAGCTTAATGAAGCCCAAAAGCCCAGATCCAAGCCCATGTTTGAAGCCCAGGTGAAAAAGCGCAATTACAAGAAGTCAAAATGCAAATACAAGGGCTAAAAGTTGCAAATATCAGAGATAAGGGAAGGATAGACTTCTATCCAACCCTAAACACTTGCAGGATGAGGATAAAAGCCCAAAATTCGTGGATAGAAGATTTGGGACATTTGAGATCAAGGTAACTTGATTACTAAGTTATCTTGAAATCCCAAGATGGAGAGCCAGGATCACACTTCCAGAAGCAAAAGCCCACATGGACGGACCAGGAGAGGCCACGCGCCAAAGCGCGTGGCCAGACGTCACCACAATGCCGCAAAAACGCGGCAAAAGCCGCAAAATTGCGGCAAAGTGGATGAGTTAGAATCCCAGATTTCGTGGGCAAGTTCATCCAGGACTCCTCGGCCTTCTGCACCTATAAATACCCCCTGCAGTGCAACGTACAGGGCATCCAGAGACGTATTAGGCTTTTCTTTTAGCTATTTTTTCTAAATTTCTGCACAATTGTATTTTCCATTCATGTACGTTGTGGAGAAGGAGAAGATTTTGTAACTGGAGATTCATCTGAAGTAAAGGTCACTCTTTTGTTCTCATTTAATTTCTGCAATTTTATTTTATTTTGCGATCTCTCTGATTTTTATTTTATTTCTGTGATCTCTTTGGTTTGGTTTCTAATTATCGATCTTCTGATTTGTTTTCTTTCTTTCTTTCTCTAATCTCTCTTATTAAACAATAAAAAAAATAAAATAAATTGAAAAGATAAAAAAAAATTATGTTGAACTAATTCTCTCTAGTGGTTTGCTGAATTTCTTAAAGCAACCCTAGAGCAGTTAAGCATTGGTCGGATGGATGATAATTTTTGAAACCCTAGGTTTAAAGAAGAATGCTTGAAGATTAAACGATAATTGGTGTTCTAATCTAATATCACAACATTAATTAATTCTTCACATTTTATATCTAAGAACTTTGACAACGCAACCTCAAGGTAAAACTTCTTTTGTGTTGTGCTTAGATGTTAGGATAAAAAGTGTTGGATTTTTAGGAGTGATGTTGGTAAGATTCTAAATCTCTTCTCTTGCTTGCATGTCTTCCAAAAAACCTAGGATAAAAATCCATGTATTCCAATATGGATGATCAAGAGTCTTAATATGCAATAGGGTTGTGGTAGAAGATCAGCAAAACCACGTCTTTAATATCATCTTTTTATCTCAGATCTAATCTCTCTTTTCTTACTTGAAGCATACAGAGGAATCGAGTCGAAAAGCTTTCATCGCATCCTTCCCTGAGGATCACGACCCGCTTGAGCCCTTGCTACAGCGGATTCGCATTGAGACTAAGAAATCTGAACTCTATTTCTATTCTTTCAAAAATCTCAATCAAAATTTGGCGCCGTTGCCGGGGAAGGAACGGCACGATTTCCTCGTTCTAATCATTCTTTATTCTTTCTGTTGCAGGTACAGAGAACAGGAAACAAAAACAGAGCAGCAGTAAGGACATACAACAATCCAGTGCCTCTGCCCTCGAAGGCAGAGCACCTGGACCTACTAATTTGCCGCAGAAACGCGGCAAAAGCCGCAGATCTGCGGCAGTAGTAGTGAACTACTAACCTGCTTTTCTGCAGGTTGCTCTGCATTGCAAAATTTGCTTACTGCTGTGATTAAATTTCTCTGTTATCACTCTGCAACTGCTAATAATAACATTAACCCATTTGTTGAAAATAAAAAAAAAATTTTAGACTCTTGCATTTAGGGCACGTGTCTATTTTAATTCTTTTTAATTCTGTTGAAGAGTGCTGGCGACAAGGTACGTTTGCATAGCATATAGATTAGGAAACACTCTTGGTTGTTTACTGCTTTCTTGAGTGATTACTTTTCTACAGCTTTACACGTACACTAATTCATCTTAAGGGCATAACCCATAAGCAAGATAAGGTGGGGATTTCATCACCCTTCCTTGGCCCACAAATCATATCCGTCACACTCACAACCCTAACCTTAAGTAAAATTTGACTAGACGTTGGCCCTAGGTTAACTCGGACTCAATAGGAGATTGACCGAAGGAGGAAAATTGTTCGAAATTAACTCTTGTCAAATCGGTGTCTAGGCAGGGGATTGAGGGCCGAAAGCCCGAAGAACGGTGGTTATTTAATTAAGGAACGTCTCTGACGGAAAACCTCCCACCGGTCTTGCCACCTACGTGGCCGATTAGCTTGTGGTTAACGTCGACAGTAGACCTCCTAAGGACAGTCTAAAGTTAGGAGTCGTCTAGGTCAAGGCTTACCCTAGATTAGGATTTTTGATTGTTTTTCTTTTTTATTGATTGATTGGGTGAACTTGTTTGCTGATTGTGCATGCCCGCTTGGTCGAGAGACCCACTTACATCCAGGCTAACTAGAACTAGTTCACCACCCGAGCTCAAGCCCGACTCACACATGGCACAACCACAGTCACTCCAAGATAGGTTCTATCCTATTAGAACCTCTCTTCCTTCTTGCATCCAGCTCACTATTGAAAGTGTTGACCCATTTGAACTCAAGCCACAATACATCAACACTCTTCCCAAATTTCATGGACTTGAATCTGAGGATGCATACTTCTTCATAAGGGAATTTGAAGAAGTATGTCTCATGATGAATATACCTAAGTTAGGAGACGATGCTATCAAACTTAGGTTTATCCCCTTTGCTTTGAAGGATTTAGCAAAGAAATGGCTCTACAGTCTAGAGGCCGGTTCAATATCTTCTTGGGATAATTTCATTAAGGCCTTCTTAAAGAAATTTTATCCCGTTCACAAGACTGCACTGATTAGGAAGAATATCCTCCAGTTTAAGCAAACAGCCAATGAACCTTTTTGGAAATACTTCGAGCGTTTTAAGGATCTCCTTGCCCAATGTCCTCACCATGGGATAGAGAAATTGCGACTTTGCCAAGTTCTCTATGATGGATTAGATTATTCTACTAAAACACTGTTAGAATCCATGTGCCAAGGAGGATTTCTGAAAAAGAACGAAACTGATGGATGGCAATTGTATGAGGAATTAGCTGAAAATACCATCCAATGGGAACCTACTCCTGAAAAATCTAGGACTAATGACCCTACTTCTTCAAAAGGAGGTATCCATTCCATTGAGGCCAACATAGCAACCGATGCTAAGTTAGCTGCTGTTATGCGAAGACTTGAGGCTCTTGAAACTAAAGAACCAGTCTCTGTGAACCAAGTCAGCCCAACATCTTCGGCGGGCTGTACTTATTGTCAAGATATGAACCATGTGTTCGAGGAATGTCCTGTCTTCATCGCGCATCAAAGCTTGCCCGAACATATGAGTGCGGCCTTCACAAGGCCTGCCAACAATCCTTATTCACCCACCTACAATCCCGGTTGGAGAAATCATCCCAATTTTTTGTGGGGCCCAAGCAACAATGATCAAACTAGGCCCAAATTCTCCAACAATTTCCAAAATCCGCCCTATCAACAAAATTTCCCTAGTCAAAATCCTCCACCATCTTTCCAAAATTCACAAATGGAGACAACACTTTCAAATTTGGAAAGAAAGATGGACACTCTAGTTAAAAGCCGCGACACGCTGGCTCAAGTTTTAACTAGGATAGAGATCCAATTGAACCAATAAGAGAGACAGAGGGGTACCCTACCGAGTCAACCATTGCCAAACCCTAGGAATCCTAGGCCAGCCAATGAGGTTCAAGACCCAAATCAGTGTCATATGGTTCATACACTCAGATCGGGGAAACAAGTTGATAATCAAGTATCCATGCCATCGGATCCATCTCAGCCACCCATTCCATCTAGCTCCACTCCTGCTCCATCCAGCCCCAATGAAACTGAAGCTGAAAAGTCAGCAGGTCAGATGCACCAGCCTATAGCTCCATTTTCAAATAGGCTTAGAAGCAACAACAATGCACATATGGAGAAATTATTAGAGGTGTTCAATCAAGTTAGGCTCAACATTCCACTTCTTGATGCAATCCAACAGGTCCCTAGTTATGCCAAATTCCTTAAGGACATGTGCACCAAGAAAAGAAAGACTAATGTGCCTAAGAAGGTTTTTCTAGCCACTAACATTAGTGAGCTACTGTCCAACCAGATCCCTATCAAGTATAAGGACCCAGGTTGCCCCACCATTTCTTGCACCATAGGTCGAGCCGAAATCAATCGAGCACTCCTCGATTTAGGAGCCAGCATCAATTTGCTCCCTTTCTCCGTGTATCAACAACTTGGATTAGGTGAACTCAACCCTACCCAAGTTACTATTCAGTTGGCTGACCGCTCTATCAAAGTTCCTAAGGGAGAAATCAATGACGTTCTCATACGGGTAGGAGAATTCATTTACCCAGTAGATTTCATTGTCTTAGAGACACAACCTGTGTCTAATCCTAGGTCCCAAACTCCTGTTATCTTAGGAAGACCGTTCCTAGCAACCGCTAATGCAATTATAAATTGTAGAAACGGTTCCATGAGACTGACTTTTGGGGATATGACCAAGGAAGTCAATGTTTTCAACCTAGGTAAGCATCCCTACGATGTGACCGACCAACCCTTTGAGCTTAACTCCATTGAGAACATGACGAGTGAGCATAATGATGAGATCATATTTGAGTCAGAGGAAGAGGAAGAGTTAGAAACAAGTGATATCAGTCTTGATGAGATCGAATGGGAATCAAATCTGAGTTCTATAGAGATGGGAGATTCTAGCTTAACTCCTCCACCCATCGAGCCAACTCCTTCTTTGGAGTTAAAAGCCTTGCCCAAACATCTTAAGTACGCCTACCTAGGTGAACAAGAGACGTTACCGGTCATAGTTGCATCTAATTTGACCAATAGGCAAGAGGAGGACCTGCTGGCAACCCTTAGGAGACATAGGGAAGCCATTGGTTGGACTATGGCAGATATCAAGGGACTGAGCCCTACGATAGTCCAGCATCGTATCCATCTAGTGGAAGGGGTTAGACCAAAGAGGGATCCACAGCGTAGGCTAAACCCACTCATGCAGGAGGCTGTACACGCCGAAATAGTGAAACTGTTAGATAATGAGATCATTTATCCCATTTCCGATAGCGAATGGGTTAGCCCAATGCATGTGGTCCCTAAGAAGTCTAGCTTTACTGTGGTAGAGAACGACAAGTATGAGTTAGTGCAAACACGATTGCCTACGAAGGTGAGAGTATGCATAGACTACCGCAAGTTGAACGCAGCCACTAGGAAAGATCATTTTCCCCTCCCTTTCATTGACCAAATGTTGGAAAGATTAGCAGGTCATGAGTATTACTGCTTTTTGGACGGTTATTCAGGGTATAACCAAATTCCTATAGCGCCGGAGGATCAAGAGAAGACAACGTTCACGTGTCCATTTGGGACATTTGCCTACCGTCGAATGCCTTTCGGCCTATGCAATGCCCCCGCCACATTCCAACGTTGTATGTTAAGCTTGTTTTTTGATATGGTCGAGCGTTTCCTAGAAATTTTCATGGACGACTTCTCCGTCTATGAAAATTCATTTGACCAGTGTCTCCATCACTTGGAGCTAGTGCTGAGTAGGTGCACCAAAAAGAACTTGACCCTAAATTGGGAAAAGTGTCACTTCATGGTGCAACATGGGATTGTCCTAGGTCACGAGATATCTAGGGAAGGGATTAAGGTAGACAAGGCCAAGGTGGAGATCATAGCGAGACTTCCACTTCCGCGATGCGTGAAGGACATTCGGTCTTTCTTAGGACACGCCGGATTTTATCGTAGGTTCATTAAGGACTTTAGCAAAATTGCTAGACCCCTTACAAACCTTCTAGCTAAAGACGTGTCCTTCATCTTTGATGATAAGTGCCATAGTGCATGGGAGAAATTGAAAATGGAACTTATCTCTGCTCCTATCATCTCACCTCCGGACTGGTCCAAGCCTTTTGAGATCATGTGCGATGCCTCAGATTTTGCGATAGGTGCTGTCTTAGGACAGCGTAAGGACAGCAAGCAGCACGTGATCTATTATTCGAGTAGGACGCTCAATGACACCCAAATGAACTATACTACAACCGAGAAGGAATTCTTGGCAGTAGTGTTCGCTTTGGAGAAATTCCGCCCATACCTACTTGGGACCAAGACCACGATTTTCACTGACCATTCTGCTCTTCGATACCTTATGCTTAAAAAAGATGCGAAGGCCCGACTCATTCGTTGGATCCTTCTCCTTCAAGAATTCGATCTCGAAATTCGAGATAAAAAAGGTGTCGAAAATGTCGTAGCTGACCATCTCTCTCGTGTGCTAAACGCACCTTCTGACGAGCTACCCATCAATGACAATTTTCCCGATGAGCAACTTCTAGCCATCTCTAAGGAGCCATGGTTTGCTGACATAGTAAATTACTTAGTCACAAACAGAACACCACCTAGTTGGTCTAAACAGGATAGATACCGATTCTTGTCTCAAGTTCGGTATTACATGTGGGAAGATCCTTATCTTTTCAAATATTGTAGCGACCAAATCATTAGGAGATGTGTCCCCGACGAGGAGACTAGAAGCGTGCTAGCTTTTTGTCATGAGTTCGCTTGCGGTGGACATTTTGGTCCCCGCAAAACTACCGAGAAAATTCTGCAAAGTGGCTTTTATTGGCCAACTGTGTTTAGAGACGCATTTGAGTATTGCAAAACTTGCACAAGATGTCAAATGATAGGAAGAATTTCCAAACGAAATATGATGCCCCTAAATCCCATTCTAGAAGTAGAACTTTTCGATGTATGGGGCATTGATTTTATGGGACCCTTCCCTAATTCGTTTGGGCACCAGTACATCTTGTTGGCCGTAGACTACGTGTCAAAGTGGGTAGAAGCTGTCCCTTGCAAGACAAATGACAACAAAGTTGTTGTCAAATTCTTGAAAGATAATATCATCTCACGCTTTGGAATCCCTCGAGCCATCATTAGCGACAATGGCACACATTTTTGCAATAAAACTTTTGAAGCTCTTATGCGAAAATATGCCATTACTCACAAGTTGTCTACGCCCTACCATCCTCAAACTAGCGGGCAGGTAGAAGTTTCTAATAGGCAAGTCAAGCTCATTTTGGAGAAGACTGTGAATCAGAATAGGAAGGACTGGTCCACCAAACTGGTGGATGCCCTATGGGCATATAAGACTGCTTTTAAGACGATTCTAGGAATGTCTCCCTACAGACTGGTCTTTGGAAAGGCTTGCCACCTTCCTGTCGAGCTAGAGCACCGGGCCCTTTGGGCAATTAAGCAGCTAAATTTCGATTTAGATAAGGCCGGTGAGTTTCGGAAATTACAAATTTCTGAACTAGAGGAGTTGAGGAATGATGCATACGACAATGCAAAGATTGCGAAGGATAGAGTTAAGGTTTTTCACGATAAATTCATCACGAGAAAAACTTTTGTCCAAGGACAAAAAGTTTTACTCTACAACTCTAGACTTCATCTCTTTCCTGGCAAATTGAAGTCAAGATGGACAGGACCATTCATTGTTAAGACGGTGTTTCCACACGGAGCCATAGAGATCTACGATCCCAAAAATGGCAATGCATTCAAGGTAAATGGTCAACGTCTTAAAATCTTTTTGGAGTCTGTGCCGGAAGCTAATGCGGCGATGGGTCTTTTTGACCCACTGTATCGGTGATTATATCTTTCTGCCAGTTCATGCATCCATACATTTCATTCATACATTAGGGACAATGCATGAAACAAGTGTGGGGGAAGGGTTTGTAATATATATATAAAAAAAAAAAATTTAAAAAAAATGTTATAAAAAGGAAATATTTTGACTTATTTTTTGAAAGAAATCTAAGTTAGTTTTAAGGATTAGGAAAATCATGATTAGGATTTCTAAAAACTTGGTCAAAATAAATAAATTGTTTAAATTTTAGGTATAGGAAGAGAAATTGAATAATTAGTTAGTCTTAATTTTTACCTTAATGAAATGTGCATTCCTAATACATATCTAGGATTCTAAGACAAAGACCTTGTGCCTCATATAAAAAAATATATATATAAAAAAAAATACCAATTAAGCTGGATACATGTGCCTCAAGAAGCATAAGTATTCACGCCTAAAGGTAGTTCTAAATAAAAGTCCTTAGTTTTGTGGCCTAGTTCATTCGAATTTGAGTCCGCGGGGTGTTTTCTCACCTGGTGCCCTAAAGCCGACCGGTTTGGGAGCCACCGACTTTAAGTTCGCTACATGGGTGGATTAGAAAGCCTAAGAAAACTGAGAAATATTATACATGTATTAACACATCTATTAGTCAATTAGTTAGGTATGAGGGCCTCAAGAAGCCTTGATACTTATATGAAAGAAAATTAGATGAGTTATACATGCCAAAAAAAAAAAAAAAAAATAATATATATATATATATATATATATATATATATATTAACACATTTAATAGTCAATTAGTTAGGTATGAGGGCCTCAAGAAGCCTTGATACTTACACGAAAGAAAATTAGATGATGTTATAAAAATAATAAAGAGGCATGAGAGTCCAAGTTAAGGAATTCCTAGATTCACAAGGGTGCGTATGACTTTTGGTAACGAAAAAGACTATACAAACATTCAATTTTAATCCTTACCTAAAATAAAATAACAATTGACTTTATTAGGACTAAGTTTAAAGAATGAATAAAAATGAGGATCCTAAAACTTATAGACTACTTAGTCTCTTCAATAATAATTCAAATATTTTCCTTTTTATGGATTTTGTGGGTGTAATCCGCTGAAAACCCTCACGAGACAACACTCGTCCTCTAGGATAACCTAGGGGTTTAACGGCTTGTTGCACATGCTAAGTGCAACCGTGATTCCTACGAAAGTGAGTTAGCTAGGTTAGATTTTTCTCTTTCTTTTTGATTTTTACTCGAGGACGAGCAAAAAGATAAGTGTGGGGGTGTGATAGGTAGTGAAAAATGCATAATTATCATCATATATACCATCACATTTGCACATTTATTCATATTATAATGCACATTTATTAATATTTCGTTATTTAATGTGTGCAGGCCTCGAAGTATTATTTTAATAATAAATAAAGCTTAATGAAGCCCAAAAGCCCAGATCCAAGCCCATGTTTGAAGCCCAGGTGAAAAAGCGCAATTACAAGAAGTCAAAATGCAAATACAAGGGCTAAAAGTTGCAAATATCAGAGATAAGGGAAGGATAGACTTCTATCCAACCCTAAACACTTGCAGGATGAGGATAAAAGCCCAAAATTCGTGGATAGAAGATTTGGGACATTTGAGATCAAGGTAACTTGATTACTAAGTTATCTCGAAATCCCAAGATGGAGAGCCAGGATCACACTTCCAGAAGCAAAAGCCCACATGGACGGACCAGGAGAGGCCACGCGCCAAAGCGCGTGGCCAGACGTCACCACAATGCCGCAAAAACGCGGCAAAAGCCGCAGAATTGCGGCAAAGTGGATGAGTTAGAATCCCAGATTTCGTGGGCAAGTTCATCCAGGACTCCTCGGCCTTCTGCACCTATAAATACCCCCTGCAGTGCAACATACAGGGCATCCAGAGACGTATTAGGGTTTTCTTTTAGCTATTTTTTCTAAATTTCTGCACAACTGTATTTTCCATTCATGTACGTTGTGGAGAAGGAGAAGATTTTGTAACTGGAGATTCATCTGAAGTAAAGGTCACTCTTTTGTTCTCATTTAATTTCTGCAATTTTATTTTATTTTGCGATCTCTCTGATTTTTATTTTATTTCTGTGATCTCTTTGGTTTGGTTTCTAATTATCGATCTTCTGATTTGTTTTCTTTCTTTCTTTCTCTAATCTCTCTTATTAAACAATAAAAAAAAATATAAATAAATTGAAAAGATAAAAAAAATTATGTTGAACTAATTCTCTCTAGTGGTTTGCTGAATTTCTTAAAGCAACCCTAGAGCAGTTAAGCATTGGTCGGATGGATGATAATTTTTGAAACCCTAGGTTTAAAGAAGAATGCTTGAAGATTAAACGATAATTGGTGTTCTAATCTAATATCACAACATTAATTAATTCTTCACATTTTATATCTAAGAACTTTGACAACACAACCTCAAGGTAAAACTTCTTTTGTGTTGTGCTTAGATGTTAGGATAAAAAGTGTTGGATTTTAGGAGTGATGTTGGTAAGATTCTAAATCTCTTCTCTTGCTTGCATGTCTTCCAAAAAACCTAGGATAAAAATCCATGTATTCCAATATGATGATCAAGAGTCTTAATATGCAATAGGGTTGTGGTAGAAGATCAGCAAAACCACGTCTTTAATATCATCTTTTTATCTCAGATCTAATCTCTCTTTTCTTACTTGAAGCATACAGAGGAATCGAGTCGAAAAGCTTTCATCGCATCCTTCCCTGAGGATCACGACCCGCTTGAGCCCTTGCTACAGCGGATTCGCATTGAGATTAAGAAATCTGAACTCTATTTCTATTCTTTCAAAAATCTCAATCAAATATAAAGCAAGTAAATAAAGCAAGTAAACCAATCACAAACATTGAGATTTGTTTCGAGGTTCGAGCACCCAGCTCTACGTCCCCGCCTTCACCCAGAAGGATTTTCCAACCACTATAACTTTCACAAAAAATTACAAGCACACCGGAGTACCTAACTCCTCAATCACACTCCTCTAGTCCAGAGGTAGTGGAACCACAAGTACAAGAATATCTTGGTGATCAAAAGACCATAAACTCTCTTTTGAAAATCTTTTTTCCTTACAAAAACCCTAGAGAATAATGTGTAGGATTGAAGCTTAAGTTTTATAAGTGAAAAAAGAAAATGAAATTGAAGAGAGTTTTGAACCAAAAACTTCAATAAAGAGAGAGAATTTTGAGCACAAAAACAGAGAACAAAAACTTCTTTTGAAAGCCTTAAACTTGAATACTTTTTGCAAAAGATTGTTGTGATTACCTCAACCCTAATCATCCCTATTTATAGGATAAAGGTAGGGATTAAAGAGTAAACTATTATAATAAATAATTAGGAAATATTTGACCCAAAACCAGCCCCCAAATTCGTTTAGAGATAAAACTCACGTTTAAAAACGTGTTTAATAAAGTAGCCGTTAGGGCTGAAATCAAGCACACGGTCGACCGGCCGTTGACCGGGTTTTCAAAAATTTTAGCCGTTGCCAGCCCACGGTCGACCGCCTGGTCGACCGTAATAAACAGAAACATGGGTGCTTTTAGTCGGCCGAAGGTCAGTCGACCGACATGGGGTCCGGTCGACCGCCCGGTCGACCGAGAGACGTGCACACATGCACGAACCCAAACGGTCAGAAGCCCAGTCGACCGCCCGGTAAACCTTCTGACCTGAAACAGAGCCGGTCGACCGTCCGGTCGACCGCAACAGGCCAAAATTCAGTCTTTTGAAAAAGGTTTTGAAAATCCTGATAGTTTTCAAATCAATTTTGATCAAGACTTGGTATACTATACAAAATAGAGTTTGTAAGTAATAAAATATGTTTAAAAATATTTTGTATATCGGAGAAATTTCTTTTAGAAAAATCATGTGCAAAAACTTGTGTGTGGGGAATATTGAGCTTCAACACTGTACACTATTCTTTAACACACTAAAAATATAAAAGATGAAGTCTCTTAGCCGCGTTACACCAAGCTAAGTCTCTGAGCCTCCAAGCTAAGTCTCTGAGCCGCGTTACACCAAGTTAGATCCTTCTCTTCTATGAAAACATCTTCTTACGCCATTTGCCTTGTAGCATCATAATTCCTTGCAATAGCTTAGAAAGGCCATCATGAATAGTACTAACCTGAAACTCATTCTAAACAACTTATTAGTACCATATAGCTTCTATGTGTTTTGTTATCATCAAAACTTAAACAAATGGAGAGTGTAACCTTTTGGGCCAACAATCTCCCCCTTTTTGATGATGACAAAACATATATAGGCTATAACACAAGATATAAAAGGGAGGTAAAAACTCCCCTCAAATGATGCTATATTAAACAAGTATAAAACAAGTTTTCATGAGATAACAATAAAACACCATCAATAAAACGAAAGCATCAATAAAACACTATCAATAAAACACCAAATCATAACACATATTTCTCCCCTTTTTGTCATACATCAAAAAGGGATATATTAGCAAGAAAATTTTCTTATTCAACAACACAAACATTAAGTTCACCACATATAAAAGAAAATCTATTATAATTAAGTGGTTTAGTGAAAATATCGGCAAGCTGCAAATCGGAAGAAACATAATCAATCTCAATATCACCTTTCTCAAAATGATCTCTAAGAAAGTGATATCTAATCTCAATGTGCTTGGTCTTACTATGTTGATTTACATTCTTAGTCATATGTATAGTACTAGTATTATCACAAAATATTTTTATATGGTCATAATGCAAATCATAATTAAGGAGAATATGTTTCATCCAAAGGACTTGTGCACAACAAGCCTCCACTGCAACATACTCCACCTCGGCGCTTGAGAGGGCTACCAAATTTTGTTTCTTAGAAGACCATGAAACAAGACAATTACCAAGAAATTGACATGTTCCACTAGTACTCTTCCTATCCACTCTACAACCCGCATAGTCGGCATCCGAAAAACTCGTCATTGAGAAATCTCCGGTTTTCGGATACCACAGACCCATTCCAATAGTGCCCTTAATATAACAAATAATGCGTTTTACCGCAATTAAATGAGATTCTTTGGGACACGATTGGAATCTGGCACAAAGACACACACTAAACATAATATCCGGCCTACTAGCCGTTAAATAAAACAAACTACCAATCATGCTTCTATACAACTTAATATCAACACACTTACCTTGGTTATCCTTATCAAGCTTGGTGGTGGTGGCCATGGGAGTGTTGCAAATTTTTGAGTCTTCAAGCCCAAATTTCTTGATGAGTTCCTTGGAGTACTTGGCGTGACATATGAATATCCCATCGCGCATTTGCTTAATTTGGAGTCTAAGAAAATAATTCAATTCACCCATTAATGACATCTCAAATTCACGTTGCATGCATTGTTCAAACTCCTTGCAAAGTAACTCATTAGTAGAACCAAAGATTATATCATCAACATATATTTGAACTATAAGAATGTCACTATCAACATGTTTAGTAAATAATGTGGTGTCTACTTTGCCTTTAACAAAATTATTTGACAGAAGAAAATTAGAAAGCCTTTCATACCAAGCTCTTGGAGCTTGTTTTAAACCATACAATGCTTTATCAAGTTTGAAAACAAAATTTGGATGCTCATGATCCACAAAACCAGGAGGTTGTTCAACATAAACTTCCTCATCAATGAAACCATTTAAAAATGCACTTTTTACATCCATTTGAAAAAGTTTAAAATTTTTAAAAGATTTATAAGCTAGTGTGATCCGTATGGCTTCAAGCCGTACTACGGGTGCAAAGGTCTCCTCAAAGTCGATTCCTTCAACTTGAGTGTAACCTTAGGCCACTAACCTAGCCTTATTCCTAATAACATTTCCTGACTCATCCAACTTATTCCTAAAAATTCACTTAGTACTAATTATTGGTCTATCGTGGGGTCTAGGAACAAGGTGCCAAACTTGGTTGCGCTCAAATTGATTGAGCTCTTCCTGCATAGCTAGCAACCAATATGAGTCACCCTCGGCTTCGAGGATGTTTTTGGGTTCAAAATGAGTTATGAATGCAAAATTACCACACAATTCATAGAGTTTGGAGAGAGTGGTTACCTCTTTAGATACATCACCTATGATGAGATCCTTGGGATGATTTGAGGCGTATCTCCAATCTTTAGGAAGTGGTGTGATTGTTCCACTTCATCCTTTTAAACTTCACCAATGGGTTCTTGCTTTTCTTCTTGAATGGATGAGTCCTTCAAGAATATTTTCTCCATGTCCACACCTAATGAGTCAATCTCTATAACATTCTCAACAATAGTATTAGATTCTTCAAATTTAACATGCATAGATTCTTCAATAGTATGAGAAGGTTTATTGAATACTCTATAAGCTTTGCTAGTACTAGAATATCCAACAAATATTGCTTCATAAGCCTTAGCATCAAATTTACCTAAATTATCTTTAGTATTCAAAACAAAACACTTGCATCCAAAAACTTTAAAGTATGAAACATTTGGTTTTCTTAAATGATAAATTTCAAAAGAGGTTTTGAAAGTATTTTTACACAAATAAATAAGGTTTGATATGTAGCATGCGGTGTTTACGGCCTCGGTCCATAAATATTGAGGGAGCCTATATTCACTTATCATAGTCCTAGCCATCTCTTGAAGAGTTCTATTCTTTCTTTCTACTACTCTATTTTGTTGTGGAGTTCTAGGACATGATACTTCATGCTTAATTCTCTTTTCATCATAATAAGTCAAGAAGAGTTGGTTAACAAACTCACCACCTCTATCACTTCTTATTTTTAAAATTGAAAATCCTTTTTCTTTTTCACCCTTTTTTCGAAAAATGTTAAAATGCGAAAAAGTTTGATCTTTGTGTTCCAAAAAGAAAACCCAAGTGAAACAAGAAAAATTATCAACTAAAACAAAAACATATCTACTTCCATTTAAGCTTTTAGTTTTAGTTGGTCTAAAAAGATCTATGTGAATCAATTCTAATGGCCTAGTTGACATGAAATCCTTAATTGGTTTGAAAGAAGACTTGGTTTGTTTTTCAAGTTGGCACACACCACAAATGCGGTCTTTTTCAAACTTCAAGTATGGAATACCCTTCACCAATTCCTTAGAATTAATTCTAGCAAGATGATCAAAAGATGCATGTCCTAATCTTCTATGTCAAAACCATGAAATCTCATCAAAAGCATTCAAGAATTTAGTAGAACAATCCAAATTAAGCATGTCAATAATATAGACATTATTTTCACGAAATCCAGTGAGAATACAATCATTGATTTTACAATCAAAAATTTTGCAAGAAGATTCTTCAAACACAACTTTGAGACCACGATCACAAAGTTGACTTATACTAAGCAAGTTATGTTTAAGCCCATCAACAAGAACAACATTTTCTATTAAAGGAGATGCACCAATCTTAATGTTACTTATATCGATGATGATGCCCTTGAAGTCATCTCCGAAGGTGACGGTGCCACCTTCAACGTACCTTGATAGGGTTGTAAAATTATTGATGTCCCATGTCATATGCCTTGAACAACCACTATCAAGGTATCACCGCTCCTTACGTCTTGGAGCGTTAATGTGTACCTACATCAAATAATTTAAGACTTGATTTTGATACCCATATTTTCTTGGGTCCTAGAGAGTTAGTACTTCGAACCCACACAAGATTATTTGTCCTATTTGTATGATCATAGAAAAATTTTGCCAAATGGCCATTCCGGCCACAATAAGTACATTTATAAATTCTACCATATTTAAAAGCATAATGAGCATGTGGCTTACGAACATGTGAATTGTGAGCATGAATAATTTTAACATGAGTGTCATTTGAAGTGTTGGCATGATGAGCATGTGAATTTTTGGCATGATTTGTTTTATCATTTTTAGCAAGTGGAGTGTGCATATGCTTCTTTAAAAATATTTCTTCTAATTTAGTTGTGTTAAAAGCACATTCTTTTAAAACATTTCCAAAATCATTGATTTTAGCTTTAACAAGGATAATTCATTTTCATCAATTTTTGAAAATTTAGCTTTACAAGCAATTTTATAAGCATCAAACTCTCTTTTGTTGAAATAAGATTAGAAGAAAGTTCATCCTTTTCTTTTGAAGAAATTGCAAGTTGATTTTTAAGCATCTCAATTTCCTTTTTCAATTTTGAACATTCTACCTTTTTATCATCAAAACTTTCAGAGAGTTCAACAAAACCATGTGCTAACATTTCTCTACTTATTTTATTTTCATCATCAAGAGGTTGAGTAGTTACCTTGGGTGTGTTTGCCATGAAACACATATTTACCGTGTCGACTTCATCTTCGGATTCACTTTCCGAATCCCAAGTGGCTTTGTATACCTTCTTTTCAACCGGCCTCTTTTGCTTCAAGGAGGAAGTCATCTTTTTCTTGAAATCGGGACAATCAACCATGATGTGTCCGGGTTTCCGACAGTTGTAGCATATGATCATTTTCTCCTTCTTCCCTTCCCATCGCTTTCTATAATTGAGTTTATTCTTGCGGTACATTATCTTTACATTTCTCACAAGGAGAGATAGCTCTTCATCCTCTTCTTCATCTTCTTTATCGTCGTAATTGGTAGAAGAAGACTTGAAAGTTATGGACTTTTTCTTTTGAGGTACCGCTTCTTCTCTTTCCTTCTTCTCCATCTCATGAGTCTTTAGGTTTCCGATAAGACTTATGAGCTCCATCTCGTCTTTGTCATTCAACTCCTTCAAGGTGGTAGCTTTGATTTCCCATGACGAAGGAAGAACACGAATCACTCTACGAACCTTTTAGTCGTTGCTTATATCATCACCTAGAGAACAAAGAGCATTTGTAATTTAGTAAACTTGGTAATCATATCATCAATAGATTCTTCTTCTAGCATTTTAAAACTTTCATATTGGGAATGCAAGAGATCTATCTTAGCCCTCTTGACTTGTGATGTCCCCTCATGAGTGACCAATAAGTGTTGCCAAATCTCATAGGCGGATTTATAATGGATAACCCGTGTTAGATTATCCTCATTCAAAGTTAAAAGTAGGGCATTTTGAGCCTTAGAGTTAGCATCAAATTCCTTGAAGGAGAGTTCGGACCAAGTGTCCTCCTCACTTTCGGGTCTACAATAGGGCTTGGTCAAGGACTTAGCAACTAGACTACCTAGAGATTGTAGAAAAATAGTCATCCTAACTTTTCATATGAAAAAGTTGAATCCATCAAATTTGGGAGGGGTCTTAATGTTACCGGCCATCTTTACTAGTGTATGAATGAAAATATGCAAATAGTGATTAGCAAATTTTAGGATCTCTCTAAGGATGTGAAGCCAAAAACTAGAGTCCAGGCTCTGATACTAATTGAAATCACCTAGAAGGCGGTGAATAGGTGATAATGCTAATCAATGCACAAATTAAAAATGTTATGATGCAACGATCACCCGAAATAAGACTAGAAGCCAAATACCCCGTGAAGGGCTCTGAACTCCTTCCTCGTGATTCCTCTAGATAAGAGTTTGAGGTACGCAATGTAATCTTATTGTATGAGTATAAATCGACAATATAGCAATGAATATAAAGCAAGTAAATAAAGCAAGTAAACCAATCGTAAACACTGAGATTTGTTTCGAGATTCGAGCACCCAGCTCTACGTCCCCGCCTTCACCCAAAAGGATTTTCCAACCACTATAACTTTCACAAAGAATTACAACCACATCGAAGTACCCAACTCCTCAATCACACTCCTTTAGTTCAGAGGTAGTGGAGCCACAAGTACCAGAATATCTTGGTGATCAAAAGACCACAAACCCTCTTTTGAAAACCTTTTTCCCTTACAAAAACCCTAGAGAATAATGTGTAGGATTGAAGCTCAAGTTTTGTAAGTGAAAAAAGAAAATGAAATTGAAGAGAGTTTTGAACCAAAAACTTCAGTAAAGAGAGAGAATTTTGAGCACAAAAACAGAGAACAAAAACTTCTTTTGAAAGCCTTAAACTTGAATACTTTTTGCAAAAGATTGTTGTGATCATCTCAACCCTAATCATCCCTATTTATAGGATAGAGGTAGGGATTAAAGAGTAAACTATTATAATAAATAATTAGAAAATATTTGACCCAAAACCAGCCCCCAAATTCGTTTAGAGATAAAACTCACGTTTAAAAACGTGTTTAATAAAGTAGCTGTTAGGGCTGAAATCAAGCACACGGTCGACCGGCCGGTCGACCGGGTTTTCAAAAATTTTAGCCGTTGCCAGCCCACGGTCGACCGCCCGGTCGACCGTAACAAACAGAAACATGGGTGCTTTCAGTCGGCCGAAGGTCGATCGACCGCCCGATCGACCGGGAGACGTGCACACATGCACGAACCCAAACGGTCAGAAGCCCGGTCGATCGTTTTGACCTGAAACAGAGCCGGTCGACCGCAACAGGCCAAAAATTAGTCTTTTGAAAAAGGTTTTGAAAATCCTGATAGTTTTCAAATCAATTTTGATCAAGACTTGGTATACTATACAAATAGAGTTTGTAAGTAATAAAATATGTTTAAAAATATTTTGTATATCGGAGAAATTTCTTTTAGAAAAATCATGTGCAAAAAATTGTGTGTGGGGAATATTGAGCTTCAACACTGTACACTATTCTTTAATACACTAAAAATATAAAAGATAAAGTCTCTTAGTCGCGTTACACCAAGTTAAGTCTCTGAGCCGCGTTACACCAAGTTAGAGGCTTCTCTTCTATGAAAACATCTTCTTACGCCATTTGCCTTTTAGCATTATAATTCCTTGCAGTAGCTTAGAAAGGCCATCATGAATAGTACTAACCTGAAACTCATTATAAACAACTTATTAGTACCATATAGCTTCTATATGTTTTGTTATCATCAAAACTTAAACAAATGGAGAGTGTAACCTTTTGGGCCAACAATAACCTCAGAGCGCAGCTTTTGCACCTCCTCCAACGACGTTCCATGAACAAACCATAGATTATTATAACGATCTGACTGGCGCGAGATTTCAGTCCTCAACTCTTCCACGTCCTTGTCACGACTCTCCAAGTTACAGCACGCGGACCTCGTGCTCGAGCGCCTGCTTTTCTAAATAGCCCTTATCGATTTGCTCTCGAAGAGAAGAGATCTCTAACTAGGCTGAAGCCACCTTTTCTTGTAGATCAGACACCTCCTTCCCCGCCTTCTGCAACTCCAAAAGCCAACTCAGGAGCTTCTCTTCGAGTTCTACCTTCTCCTCCCACAACGAAGCACTCGCCACCAGTAGCTTATGCCCTTTCTGAAGGACCCTGCCCACCCTCTTCCTGAGACCTTTCACAGTCATATTGTGAGAAATGAGCTCTCGATCTATCGAGAGGTTAGGAGATCGAGCAGCTTGAGCTCTACAAAAAAGCCCAGGAATCCCTGGACGCTCCCCATGGCTACTTTCTCCCGCCAGGCATTCAAGGAGTCTAAAAATGATCCAAGCTCATCATCTAGATCTATTTTCACCTCTTTATCTCCTCCCTCAGGTCTAGAGCCATTAACCTCCTCGGGCAACTCCTTAGCTGAAGCGCCAACCTCATCAAAATCTACGCAGGCAAGGGACATCCCCAACCTCGGAAGGCTTCCCCTCTGATCACAATTCATTGAGTCCAAAGAAGGGCAAAAAAGGCCCGCCGGACCCGCATCTGCTACGGCCTTGAAGCACAAAGGGAATAAAACATTCAAAAAAGGGTGGAAGCTGAAGATTTTAACTATTTATGTTCAAAAGATTACACCGAATCTTTACAAATAATGGTAGAAAAATCAAACAAGGCAAACTCTCAAACACTCGCTTTGCCTTTTCCTTCGCGAGAGGCCTCAGAAGCGGGAGCCGAAAGAGCAGCTTCCTCGGAGGCTGAGCCACCTGCCTAGTAGTGGAAGCAGCCGGTGGAGAGCTCATCACCTAGGGCACAACATCGCTAGACAGAGTATTCAGAGAGGCCTCCTCCACTATAGTAGGTGAAGCACCAGCTATCCACCCAGCGTCAGGAACAGTCAGCAGATAGCTCAATTTTGGGGTGCAGCATCGCTAGACAGAGCATTTAGAGAAGTCTCCACCACGGCAGCAGGGGTATCACTGCCTTAAGGAGGATCCTAACCTTCACTCTTAAAGAAGGATCCAATCTCAAGCAAGTACCTTGGAGATACCCTACACCTCCCATCTTTGTACCCTTTTTATATTTCTTAAATTTGAACACCTTTAGTGTAGGTTGACAATCGGCTACAGCCTCCTGTTCACGCGCTTCAGCGTCCTCGAGGGCAATCTGCATCCAATTCAAGTCATCGGTGAGGCACTCCCTCACCTCCTCGAAAGCTTCCCGCTCCGACCTCAGGTCAGCATCTGCCTCCTCAGCACGCAGTCGCATCCCCTCAAGATCTTGTCGGGTCTCTAGCAGTGTAGACTCCTTCTGTTGTAGCACAGAGTCCCTCTTCAGTACCTCGATCCCTTCCTCTCCAGCTCCCTCCTAAGCTGCACCACCTTCTCCTCCCGGCTCAAGCGAACTACCACTTAATAGCTCAAATCTTCTTTGAGTCGTCTAATCTTCTCAGTCGCCGCCTGCCCTGTAGCACTGAGTTCCTCCATCCTCCGGCGCAAACAGAGACTTCACTCTCCCTCGCCTTCAGAGCATCCCGATGGTCATCCAGTAGCTCCGGAAGGAGAACCACGTTCTGAAGGGGAAGCCAAAGTTAGGCAGCACTCAAACAAATAACTCAAAAAAAGGACGTCAAGTTACTTACCTTGAAAAATCCATTTTTCAGATGACGTCTCCGCTCTTTCAAAGGCTCGACTTTGAGTTCCTTAAGCCCCTTGAGGCAATCTCCGTATCTGAGGGCCACCTCCACATCACCCCTCCAGAAGTCCAACCCTAGTTCCGGATCCATTACGGTCCATCCCGATGACAGTTCTTGAGATTGTGCGGCGGTCTCCTAGGAGCTGACACCACCTGCTGCCCTTGCACCCTCCGTAACTTGAGGATGCTTAGCAGTGTCCACCCTCTCAAGACTATGTAGAGACAGAAGCCTGGCATCATCCACAGTCGGGGGTGCAGTTTTCTCAGTCCCACTCTCGGGGAGCAACTCAGTGGTAGGAGGCCCCATAGGCATCTCTGGGGCTGTATCCGCAACCTCTGCAGTGGTTTCAATGATGGGTGAAGCCCCGCGAACACCGTCTATACGGTCCGAAGATCCAACACGAGCCTCCTCAGTCTCAGAGGATCGCTCCACAGCGACGGGCAGAGGAGAGGTCGTGGCTTGAGCAAGCCTGTCATCTCTTTATTGTCAAACTCATGAGCAGGAGATGACGCTTCTTCTGCAAGAGAAAGCAAACATTGAGAAATAGACCCTACTAATAGAAAATTAAAAAAAAACCAGGATCTACCTCGAGGTGTGGGACACGCGAAGACTGGGGGTATTCCCTCTTCCCTATAGTAAGAACCATCCGTACTGAGACCCTCGACTCCCGCGCAGGTTCCTCAGGCTCAGAGGCGGGCTAGATCTTACCCGAAGTCACCACCTTCGGGATGACCGAGGGTTCAAGAGGCCTGTTCGGATCTAGTAGCCAACTCGAGTTGCGGTTGTTGTAGTCGATGGTCGTCAACCTCCTTAACTTCGCCTTAACATCCGAGGTAGGCAAATCCCCCCATGAGAGCCGTCGTCCAAGTTCCGGGCGACTTGGACTGCCCCGCGCTCATCTTCAGATTTGACCTTCCACGGACCGGTCACCCGAACCACGGTATCCCACATACCATGCTTGTTGCTGACAATAACTTTCAACCCTGCTTTGGGGGAAAAAGTAGCGTGCACCTTAGATAGCCTTCCTTAACGAATACGCGACATTGAAGACCTCAGGTTGCACGCTTCAGGAGCGTACAAATCACAGAGGGCCTCGAACCCTAGTACTGTGCTCCAGGCTGTCGCTAACAACTAAGATGGGGCGACTTTGTGAAAAGCCAGAACGCTGCGGGGGAATTTCGTCATTGGCAACCTTATCCCCAGTGCCAGACCCGGGGATGCATATACACACTCTCCTTTTTGGGCGGGGCTGAGGAAACATCAATGGGGGCAAATCTCAATTTTTATTCCTGGATTCAAATGAAGTCCATAGCTGGTCAAGTACCTATCCACCACCTACTCATCACAGAGCTTAGAGGTTTTTGGATCGAAGTCCATTCTGGTCCTGGTTTGATAGGAAGCTCCATTCCCTTATCCTCCACCACTGCCTTTCCTTTGCCCGCGCTGTTAATTGTAGCAGATGTCTCTCCCTTCTTCATTGCAATGGAAACAAGAAGACAAATAAGATATTAGAACTAGAAAATCAGAAGAGGGCAAGAAGTGGAAGGAGGCGCAGAGATTTGGTAAAATGTTCAAACCCCAGATAGTTGCCTTTTTAAGGAAAGCAAACCGTCTCTTAAATCGAGGCCTTACACATGTTATGGTGGATTAATCTGAGCCATCATTTCGGATACGTGATATCACCTCGAATGCCGCTTCAACAAAAGCGATGATGACCTGATCGAGATTGCAGCGGATTTGACGCACATTTAATACTCTGCCAGCCTACAGAGCGATGCGCGCTACTTCGAGATAAAACTTGAAGCGACAGCGATTGACATGTGTCCAAACACAAAAATTCCTACTTGCTCCTCTCTTTCAATCAGAGTCCTCGAAAACTTATAACCCACGAGGAAAGTTCCCGACTTCCCATAAAGAGGAGAGCAGAGGGGGCATCTGTAGTGGTCACTTTCTGACCCACCTAAGATTGTGACACGTGTCTATCTGGCCCTCAAGGGATGCGCGACGCGTGGCCACTTCTAGAACACCAGATCCAGAGTTTCCGTCTAATTCGAATTTTAAAGGGGTAGGGTACGTGAAAGAAAAGATAAAACCGTTTGAAAGAAGGCCTCCTTCTTTAAGCTTAATAATCATCAAAACGAGGAAGTTACTACTCGGGGACAATTTGTTCTTATCTACAGAAAAGCACGGACTACCAGATAGAGACAAAATCTCTTCTATCTCGATTCAAATCAGGATTTTCAGCTCAACCGCAATCAAGATGAGGATTTTAAATATTCAAATTGAGTGGGACTTCCTCACCTTATCCTATAGAGATTATCTATATAAATAACAGATCCCTCCCAACGAGGAGGGGGACCACGATTGGAATCCAGAAATCCTAGCATACTAAAAAAGCTCACCTGTAATCACCATTGCTATAGTAGAATTCTCCTCGCTCTCCCCGTGATTTTTCCCTTTTTGAGTTTCCACGAAACTTCTGTGTGCTTGTACTTACTGTGATTTGATTTAACTATCCCTCTCTATTATTTTGGTGTGTGGATTAATTCCTTAGGAATTTTCCCACCGCAGTGTATGAAGCAGAGAAGTACAAGGTAGAAGATGAGGCGCAGAAGAAAAGGGTGGAGGCTAGGAACGCACTGGATAAATATGTATACGACGTGAGGAAAGGTACAAAGAACTATGAAATTTCATCCGGGAAGTCGTTTGTTGATAAGAGAATGATCGAGGATGTAGTGAAACAGGCGAGTCAGTGGCTAAACGAAAGCCAGTGGGCCAATACTGAAGAATTTGAGGATAAGATGGAGGAATTGGCGAGTGTTTGCCGCTCCATCATCGTCAAGATGCAGCGAGGCGGTTACCGAACTGTGTTCATCTTGTTTCATCGATCCTGCAACTTTTGATTACGAACTGCATTAAACACTTAATAGTTTAAGCTTTTTGGTCAATATGTTTTACATGTATATTTATTTATATTTAAAATGAAATGTTCCTCCCCAAATTGATCAAATACTTCTCCTCCATCCGATCTCAAGTTTTTGGTTCGTTGTTATTAAACTACTAAACCTTGTCGTGTGCCACCGAAAGTTAATCTGGAGTCTGATTTTGCTTTCTGCAACCTAATCCCACCCAAAATCTCCACTGCATTTAGTCCCTTAATCATCAGATATATCTAGAGTCTAAGCTCATTAGAGCATTTCCACCCCTATGCCAAGGCAAAAGGCATAGGGAGGAGCTTTTTAATATATAAAAAAAAAAAAGTTGCTCAGGCTTGAGCTCGAGCAACTCTTAATTGGGACAGTGTGAGGCCCACCACTGGGGAGGTGATTTTTGCAAATTTTTATGTGGACCCTATTTTTCTGGCCGAGTAAAATAACCTGTAATGGAAGTGCTTTCAGGGATGGCCATCACATTATAAAAACTTGTGGGGAAACTCTGACAGGGAAACAAAGAGGAGACACAACTCGTGAAGGAATCACGATGCTTTTTGCGCCAGCCATTTGCTTTGGTGTTTAGCTAAAGGCCAGAGTGTTATCCTCTTGGTTAACAGCAGGAAACTGGCCCATGACCCTACTCATCTGACTTACTCTAATGCAGATATGAGATATCAATTCCATCTTTTTTGCCTATCTTGCCTTTTATAATCCTTGTTTGCCCTTGAGGTTGCCAATGCTGACAATAATTTCCATGAAAAATCTAAAATTTAAATTAAAAAAAATAATTTCCATGAAAAATCTGAACCAGATGGATGAATGCTGGAAGGTGCAAATCAATTTGTTATTGCAAAATTGCAAATGAGGTCTCTTTATTCATAGTTAAAACGTCATAGACTCAGAGATGTATACTCATGTGGATTGAACAGCAAGATAATATCATGTTGTGTTCAAAGGCTGTGCTGTGATCAAAACTGCAAGGTTTCACATAGTTCTCAATTTTTATCCATTCTTGTACGCTCACAATTCAAAATTTCCTTGGTACTTTCAGAAAGAAGTCGACTGCAAGCAAGAGATTTGAAGCACCAATAGCACCACCTTGATCTCACCAAACTACATGACAGATATCAAAGATTGTTGCACCCCTTGCATGGACATTCATGCAATCTCTAACCTCAAAGATTACATTTTGGTAAATTGGCAACATTTCCCATTTGGGTCTCTCTCTTGATTGTAAATTTCTCTTTTTTCATACCAATCTACAGCCTCAACGAAAGCAATGGAATGAGAAGGTATGATCTCTCTTCTTTTGATAAAAGGAGCAATCAGAATCAGCACATGCTGTGCACAATCATAGTCCAACACAGAGACAAGCCATAGACAGAGAAAGAAATCTCTTTGTTCAAAGTCTTTTCAGCAGTCCTAAATCTAAACATGTATCACTAGTTACCTTGAAAATTGATGCAGATATATAACAAACAGTGCATAACACATTCACCTCAGTTTCTCTCTACACTAATAAGTTGAAAAAAAAAAAAATCATAATAATACATGAGATGAGATGAATGAACAGAACAATTAAAGTACTATTTTTTTTTTCTTGGCCCAACTTATGATTCAGTAGAGCCCAAGTAGGTGCTGAGCTTCCCATGAATTGGCCTAATTACTTGAGGAGGAGATGGCAATGGATTTACCTGTGAGGAGCTTGGATGCCCTTTCTCTCTGTTCTTTCCAATGATGATAGTGATAAAAGACCCATCTTCATCCTCGGAACGTTTTGAAGGAGAAGCAGCAAGTGCGGAATCATTCATCCTGTGAAGCCTCAAGGCTTCCTCTGTCAGTGTCTTCTTGTAAAGTTTTTCCTCTGCATCCCTCAAAAACTTGAACTTTGGAGGAGGTGAAGCCTTGATCACCCAATTGACCTCATCAAAATTCTTGGCAGAGTCAAAGAGAGGATTGAATCCTTGCTGGCTGTAGCAATCCAAGGGGGTTAATGGGGGAGTGAAGAAGGGAGGAGATGAGAGGGGAGTAAAGAATGGAGGAGTCTCAGAAGTGAGAAGTACATCACTCAAGCTCCTCCCTCTCGAGCTCTTCCTGCTTCTTCCACCTCGAGACTTGCCATCTTCAGACTCCAAATCCTCCTTGGTCTCCTCTTTAATGGTGAAGAGAAATCTCGGAGGACCGGAGAGGCTGTGCAGCCTCATGAGCTCAGCCTCCATGCCTTCTTCTCCAAATGGAAGCAAGAGATCCTTGTGCTGTTCGTCACTGGACTCGTCTAAGTTGACTGAGGTGCAGATTTCTTGCGGGTTGAGAGCAGTGGAGCTCAAAGAATTGGGCTTTTTCCAGCAGAAGAGGTAGAGGAGCTCTCGTGCTGGGCTGCTGAAATAACCCTCTTCTTCTTCAATTTCTCTGTTGGGTACTCTCTTCTTCCACCGTAGCAAGTAGTAGAGCTCTGCAACTAGAGCCAGGAGGAGGAAACCAGAGACCAGACTCAA
Organism: Agave tequilana; assembly: GCA_038442645.1. Classification (NCBI taxonomy): domain Eukaryota; kingdom Viridiplantae; phylum Streptophyta; class Magnoliopsida; order Asparagales; family Asparagaceae; genus Agave; species Agave tequilana. The sequence continues at coordinate 62,774 of JAVJIF010017409.1, forward strand.
TCCAATGCCCAAACTGCTCAAAGCTCTCATCTTTCACCAAAATCAGTAACCAAGATGCAATCTTTTTTACACAAAGAGCACTAAAACTCTGAAATGCAGAAGACCCAGATGGTCAAGCTGCAGCAAGGTTGTAGCTTTACCTTCAGGAACTGATTTTCGGGCTCAGAAGTTATTGGAATCTACTCGAGCTACGACTCATCGCTCAGAAACCACCATTAGAGCCTCACTTGTTTCCGCATAGAACTGACAAAAAAAAACCATTGCAGAAATTGGTGCCGAAGGGAGAAAAACAAGAGCAACACCGAAAGCCCAAAAGCCAGTAGTGTGTTGGGGTTGTGGCTCATTGGCTGTGATTTGTGAAGGTCGCAGAGTTCGAGAGGCTGATCCCATGGGCAAGAGCTGAAAAAGGACGGTGTCAGTTTTTCAAGACAAGAAAACAACGACAAGACATAAACAAATCTAAGTTAAATTATTGGGTATTTTGCAAAATAACTCCTAAAAGCTCTCTTGTGAGTTGTGAGCTGTTCATTCTTTTAAACTTGTTAATTTCATAGAATTTCTTATAAACTTTTGATAATGTTCACAGATAGAGATTCCTTGGACTACGAATTTGGTTGACTGAAGAGCATGGTTCAAATGGTAAAAACACTGCTCTTTTGTGAGGTGTTATTCGATTAGAACTATCCAGTTAGCATGGAGTTTTCAGACTAAATTAAGAGCACATTAAGAAAACATAATACTGTTCGATTTCACGCTGTAAGAATAGCATGGTGGAAAAAAAATCGGCTGGTCATGGATCAACTCACCAAGAGCGAAATTTGGACACTTTTTGGAGATGTTACCTGTCAAAGCATACAAGACGCCTTTCAAAATAGGAGCGCCGGTGTGATGCCATCTTAACACCATCAAGTGTGAATCAGTAGGTGCAATGGTAGAGAGGACCGACAAAGAAATATTGCCGGTGTGGTGGAAAGAATGGACCGTGCAGAGAGAAACTGCAAGTGTGCTGGTGGTAGAGGGCTAACACAGAAAAATTGTTAGTGTATCTCTGTGAGTATACACGTGTATGCTCTGAGAATAAGGGAAGCCATCTCTCTCTTCATGGAGAAGAAGGATTATATATATTTGACAGAGATGTCGGCGTGGAGGCAGAAATGTAGGGCTGTTGTAATTGCACGATTTTCACGTGTTGGATTTGTTGTAACTACTGTGATTGTTGTTGTTGGATGGTAAAAATGCATGCCAGAAAATATGCTACTGTCCATAACTGCCCACCTTGGAAAGGGCATTACATGTTATGAACATGGGGAGGATGGAGCTGTGTAATTGTTTGGTACGGAGAAGAAAAATTCGGTGTAAAATTTCCTTGAATCAATTGAAAGATTACAACAAACTAATGCTCCGACTATAAAGGAGGAAAGATGTTGAGTCTTGAATCTCCCCTTTGTTTAGTGCCGGGTTCTTCAGGTGGCGATGGAAAATGAATCTTGTTTTCCGTTGACCGGGTGATTGTCAGGAACTTTTGGGGATCTTCTCTTCGGATGGTGGACGGAGTAACATAGCTCTGTCAACCAGAAATCTCAAAGAGATTGCAGGCAGAGATTAACTTGTACGCAACAAGTTACTTGAAGAGTTGAACTCTCTTTCCTTCTCTGTGGAAGCTCTCAAGTCAAGTTCTTCTCCCCGAATTCTCTGATCTAATTGACCGACCCTCCATAGCAACGGGGCTATTTATAGAGGTTTCAGGGGCGAACATGCCCCCTAAAAACACTCCACAATGGGGGTTAACTTCCTCATTATGTGGGTGGTGATTGACCCCATAACGAGGGAAGTTATAACTGAGACGCGGGTTTCGACCTTCGCGCCTTGGCGCTGCAGTGCTGGCTGAGACGTGAGTTTCGACCTTCGCGCCTTGGTGATGCAGTGCTGCTGAGACGCGGGTTTCGACCCTCCGCCTTGGTGCTGCAGTGCTGTCTGAGACGCGGGTTTCGACCCTCGCGTCTTGATGCTGCAGTGCTGCTGAGACGCGGGTTTCGACCCTCCGCCTTGGTGCTGTAGTGTTGGCTGAGACGCGGGTTTCGACCTGCGCGCCTTGGTGCTGCAGTATTGGCTGAGACGCGGGTTTCGACTCTCGCGCCTTGGTGCTGCAGTGCTGGCTGAGACGCCTGCAGTGCTGCTGAGACGCGGGTTTCGACCTGCGCGCCTTGGTGCTGCAGTGTTGGCTGAGACGCGGGTTTCGACTCTCGCGCCTTGGTGCTGCAGTGCTGGCTGAGACGCCTGCAGTGCTACTGAGACGCGGGTTTCGACCTGCGCGCCTTGGTGCTGCAGTGTTGGCTGAGATTAGCCCTGCGTCTGGAGTTTGGGACTCTGCTTTTTGGTGGCTTGTCTTTTAGTGAACTTTAGACAGCCTACAGAACCCTCTCCAAAGTTTTTGACATTCCGCAGTTAGCTGGGACGGATTTCGAAATACTTTGGACTCTAGCTGAGTTCACCCTTATGACTGGACTGACAATGCTCGGGCTTGATCTTATTTGGAGTATGGTCTTCGTGAGTGTACTGTGAAACTCTTTGAAGCCGCCAAAACTGATCGTGTTGAGTGTCTAGATACACAGTCTAAACCTCCCCGATGCTTTGAGTTTGTCGTTGGTGCACTTTAAATAGGGGTGGGCAGTCGTCTACTTGTGCCAGTGTACTTTTGAACTGAATTGCAGAAGCAAGGACTACACGCCAGTTCTGTGGACGCAGGGGTGATACTGCTTTAAAGACGCCCCTTCTATAGGGGTGCATCTTTTGGGATGACAACGCGACTGTTACTCCATGAGGTAGACGCGACTTTGGCCAGGTTGAAAAGATGCGATCTTCGGAGGGACGCGTCTTTTGGAATGAAGACGCGGCTTTCCGGACGTAACTCTGGCTTAGTTGAGAAGGTGCGTCCATCGGAGGGACGCGTCTCTTGGGATGAAGACGCGACTGTTGGATGTGAATCCGTGCAATGAGTATGTTGCCACGTGTCCTGTTGAATTGAGGGGACATCTTCTTTTTGGCGTGCGAACTTCACGCTGCACTTAATGCGTTGTCCACGCGTCAGGCGATGATTAGGCATCGAGCCAAGCGCCGCGTATCTTTGCGAATCACCGTGCCTATAAAAGGCAACAGCCCTTCAAGAGTCATCATTAGACTCTCCTTCGTCTTCGTGTGCATCTGTTAGGGTTTCAGAAAGGAGCTTCCTTTGTTCTCTTTTCCTTCATCTAACATCGGATCCTTGATCGCAATGGCACCAAAGGCCAAGCATACTGCTTCGTCTTCAAAGGCGGTCGTCTCTGAGACTCAGAGGGGTGGTTCCTCCATGCAGGAAACCCCTCTTTCAGGTATAAGAAGCCATCGGACTTGATTTCCACCATTAAAGGGGTTTACAGAGTTCTTTTAACTCTTAAATCCCTTTTGAATGTGAACCGCCAACGCGGGCTTATGCCGGTGTTTGATTTTCAGGCGCAGTTTTTTTAGTCGATCAACAGGGCGCAGGTCTGATGACCTCTGCTTTCTTTATCTGCTCGAATCTGCGTCTGCTTGTTAAACACAGAGCCCCAATGAGCCTTGCATTTTGAATCCAACACTAAGAATATTTCTAAGTGTGAAAGATTCAGACGCAGATTCCTTATGACTCTTGCGTCTTGTGAAATCAGATGCTGGTCCTCATGAATCTTGCGTCTGAGCCCAATACTTAGAAATTATCTCATAAGTCTTGGATTTTAAAAAACGCGGGCTCCATACTAGCCTCGCGGTCTTCGGGTCTGGACGCAGATTTTGATGATTTCCGCGTCTGGATCCATTCCTGCGTTTGAGTTGTAAATACTTGATCATTTTCTTTCAGACTTCTGATCAAGTATTATTTTCTTTTGCAGTGCGATATTCCTCCAACCCTCTCTCCAAGAAATGTCACTTCGGGCACATAGGCGGTGCTGACCGCAACCTAACCTTCGTGTTGCAGAGGATTGCTCCTGTGACTACCGACAAGTCGAAGGAGCGAAGGGAGAAGATCTCCAAGGTCGACATGAGGACCTTCCGGGAAATCACGACCGACGCAAATTTTGAGACGTATTCACGTATTCCGTTAAAGAAACCCGTCTTCTTCTTTGGGGACAACATCGGTGAGGACGGTCACATCTTGCATGACGGCGATTATAAGTGGCTTCGCCAAATAGGGGGTAGGAAATTCTTTTTTTCAATTATGGAGAGAATGTATCCCTTATCCTATCTCTAGCACATGTCTGTACCCCGGGCAATGGAATGGGAGCTTGCCCGACTTGTCCCCAATGTCTCTCTCGGCATACTGGGCCCCAGGAAGGTACACTCTGCTGGACACGGGAGGGAAGTTTTTTCGCTTGTTTCCTAGATTACTCAGGTCTGAGTACCCAGTAGGGGAAACCCCTCAGCTCAGCACCACCTTCATCAATCACTTCATGGAGGTAAGGGGTGATTTTCCAGGTGACTTCCGCCCGCTCAGGTGGGTCCATTCCTCCGACAAAGTCTGGTGGGACAAGATGGTGGGCTTTGTCCTCGCTGAACTCGAAGGTCTGTTGGAACAAGTAGGATTGCGTCATGCGGTCAGGGCTATGCAGTATGGCATCCCGCAAAGTTTCCACAATTTTTATGGGATCCTGGAGCACTACAACCCTTTGACGGGGACATTCTTCACCCCGGTTGGAGAAATGGGGCTCGCCCTGCATGAACTATATGAAGTTTCGGGGCTGGTAATGGGAGACGCCCCCTATGAAGAATATGTTCCCACTTCTGAGGAGCTTCATCTCTTGAGGAAAGAGTGCCCTCAGATATATGAGACCTACTGGGAAGTGTTGTGCCACTTCCACATCTGCGGTCAAATAACCTCCTGGAGGACTAGGGGAGTTAAGCAGATGTCTTGGGCGAGCTACCTGTTTAATGGTATAACTGAGAAAGATCACTCAGTGACCATTCTAGCTCCCAGCTCCGACGAAGAAATCGCCGAGAGGATTGATGCCTTTGTGAGTTCTTATACCACGGAGTCAAATGAAGACACTTTCAAACCTGATACGGTTTTTGAAAGTTTCCATCATCAAGCCCGGGTCCCCATTTCTGACCGGGCATTACTGGCGGGCTTCCTCATGCTGTGGTTGAAGCGCTGTGTAGTGCCGACACTGCCGCATGAAGTGATTGTTGCCGACGTGATGTATCCGGCGGTCCTGTTGGCCTATGGTAGATCCATCGCTCTCCTTCCAGCAATGGTGGCCGGAATCCAAAGTGGGTTGCGGGCCCTGACTCAGAGCCTGTGTAAAGTGGAGGCCATCGTTGACTCAGATGGAAGACCGGAGGTTGACTCGGAGGGGAGGCCGAGAGTAAAGACTCCCAACCCTCGGATCGAGCTTCCTTACACGTACCTAATGGCTTGGTACGTTATACACTGCCCCTCGCTGATGACGCCAGTGTCTCGATCCGAGGGGTTTGTCCCTTTTGTGCAGCGGCTGGAGAGCTCGAGCAGGTCCAACAACTATATGTTCTACGTTCAGAAATGTATTCTGAACGTTTCGAATTACCATCTCAACCGCTGCTTCCCTAAGATTATCGATGCTGCTTATGGGGATAAATTTGCTGACATTGTGGGTCCGGACGACTTCACGAGGCTGCCATCGGGAGTCTTCTGGTGGCTTATCAATATTCAGCCCGAGTATCTGCTCTTTCGGCAAGGGAACTCGTGCATGATTGAGCCTTATATGCCAAATCGTTTTGCCCGACAGTTCGGCTATGACCAACTATATGTCGGCAACCCTAACGCCCAACTCGCCTTTAGTGAGAATTTGTTCGAAGGTGCTCGGGCCTGGTATTACAGCGTGGCTGGAGGGACAAAAGCTCTTTTTAGCTTGCCTCACAAGACTCCAAACTGCTATGCAAGCCTTGGTTTCTGCACCTGGTACTCCCAGGCTAGCAAGATGTTTGGCTACTCAATGGAGCACTCATGTATTAAGAGCATTAATGCGTCCTATGAGGAGAAATTGGCGTCCAACAAGCGCATGCGAGGTATCGATGAATACCAGACAACTAAGAAAGAAGCCAGAGGCGAGATAGGGATGGAGCCGAGGGCGGCAGCACCTAGGGAGCAGCCTGCTAGAAGGCTTCGACGGGCGATGCCTAAACGTCCTCATGGCGCTACTCTCCAGGCTGAGCCTGCCCCGAAGAAGGCCAGGAAAGACTCAGGGGCTGAAACTTCAATGCTTGAGGCCGTCCCTTCCGGTGTTGAGGGGCAGAGGGAGGAAGAGGAGGAGGAAGACGAAACCCCCTTGTTCGCCCTCGTGGATTGCGCAGCAGGGGTCCCGCAATTTTAGAAGAAGGGGAGCTTGCTGAAGATCCCACTACAACTGATGAGGCTGAGCAACTTGAGGCTGACCTGGTGGGAAGGGATGATGTTGAGATTTCAGGGGTCTCAACTCAGCCAGGGTCTTCTTCAGCTCAAGAGAGGAGCGATGAGGCACCACAGCCTGAGTCTCCTGCTGTATTGATGCCCAGCTCGCGGGTAGTTGACCCCAGCCCTACTACCGGGGTACTTGGTGGTAAGGTCTCGACTGCTGAGGCCTCTTATGTTGCATTATCGTCTTCATCGTCTGAGGAGGATGAATATTATTCAGGCGAAGAAGTCGATTTTGGCGATGAACCTGCTCTTCCAGATCCGAGTAAATTCTCACATATTTCGGAGGAAGAAATACATGGGTGTGATCCGGTGACGGCGTCGCCACTAGCGGCAATTGCTCCTACTGAAGGTACTCTCTTTGCCTTTTTGACCCGGTTTCCCTTTTAACTAGGAAAAGGTTCTGACGTTTTTCCCTTTAACTTTATGTTGCTGGGCTAGCCGTGGACAGCGAGGCTGCGACTTCCTCCCATATCAAGGAAATGATATAAGAGCTAGCCCAGCAGGAGGACGTTGAGGCTCCTGCTACTGAAATGCCTCAAGAGAGGGCAATTATTGAAGTCGGGGAGACCTCAACCCTACAAGATTCGCCCAGGAATTTGCCGTCTTTGAATCCTCAGCTTGTTAAGAAAATATTGAGGCTTTGAATATCTTCCTTTTACTGTCATGGTTAACATTTTGATGATTTGCAGAGAGCGCTGAGGGAGCTCAGGCAGAGGATCTTGCGGCCAGCATCGACCCAGAAGGCAGTACAATTCAAACCTCAATCGAGGGCTCCGAAGAGGTCAGGCTCGCTGCTATTTCAGTTGCCATGGAGGCTGCTACGACAGTAACTGCGCCAGAAGTGCCGGCGGCCATCTCAGCTTCTGTTGCACCTGTTGTTGACCCTACTCCTGCACGGGACGAATTGATTCCCATCCCTCGCCCTGTGATAGAAAGGGGATCTGGGAGCACATCAGCAGAATTCTCCCCTGCTGGTGATATCATGGAAGAACTGACACGTCAAATGGTGCAGCAGTTCAAATGGTGCAGCAGTTCTTTACTTCCATGCGATCATGCATTGACCTCATCCTTTATGGGGGCAGTTCTTTCGAATTTGCCTGAGTGCTTCTCGAAAATCTGATCGAGAACATTGGTCATACTGGAGGTCCTTCGCAGGATAGGGCATGCTTGATGCTGGTGGAGCAGTTGGGAAGTGACTTGAAAGAGTTTAAGTATCTGAAAGATGCTGGTTCAGTACACGAGGCCCGATCAACCCTGAATAGGCTTCTGGCTGCTCAAGAACAAGAGCGGAAGGAGATGGAGGAACAAATAGTTGAAGAGACCCGCCATCTCCAATATTTTCAGGCTGACCACAAAGGCTGATTGGCGATTCAAGGGAATCTGAACTCGTCATGCAGAGCGCAGAGCAGGTTATTATCAGTGCTCGGGCCACCATAGCCAAGGCAGAGGTCTTGATTGCAATCAATGAGCAGAAGCTTGCCACTGCCAGGAAGAAGCTGGAAGAGCTGGGAGCTGCCAGGACACAGGTTGAAGAAAACCTCTCCACTCATTCCTCCAAATTGGAATCTCTACGAGCGCAGCTGGCTGTGAGGAAATTCTTATCTGAGGAGGAGTTGCGGTTCCAAGTTCTCATGGAGGCTGAGAAAGCGCGTCAGCACGAGATATATCGCCTCCGAGAACAAATTCGTTCTTTGGTTAATCAAGATTATTAGCCTCCTCTTTTTTTTTATAAAAAGAAGAACACTCTATTCATCAAGAGTGTTTGTATCACTTTTATCATTTTTGGCTCAAATAATAAAAGCCTTTTGAAATTTTGCTCCATCTTCATTGTTCCACTGTAGATGAATCTAATTTCTTAGCTGCAGTCTTTGACTGTGATTCTTGACTGGCTGTGAATAATAAACTCAGGTAGGACTGAGTTCTTGGGCGGAACGTGGCCCTGATTTATAGGGGAGACACGGTCCTGGAAAACGCAACTCTGATCTGTTAATTGAGACGCCGTTCAAGCTTATGTGAAAGACGCGGCTTTAGTTATGGAAGGACGCGGCTCCCTGGATGCGGCCCTTAACTCTACCCAAATGCAGAATTCAGGATGCAGTTAGGACGGAGTTTTATGCTCCTCCAAAACTGACGCATAGATATGAGGACGCGACACTGTCTTAGTGGAGACGCGTCTCTAGATCCAGTGAAAACTCAAATTATATTGAGTTTATGATAGGAACACAATTGTCGTCTTGCAATGTAGACGCAGCTCCAGGATACCTGTGATACCTGTGAATGACATAGGCCTTCTCTGTTGTAGACACAAGTCTCGGGACGCAGCTTTCCAATTTTATATGATTTCAATATGCGACCCCAGAATGGGTCCCTTTTTGCTGAGGGGACGCGGCTCTGAACCGCTTCGAGAGACGCAGTCGCCGTTTTCGAATTCGCAAAGGGACGCCAGTTCCTGGATGCGGCTCTCGGGCCTGCGTTTGGTGCAACTTCCCAGGCGTTACATGCAGCTTGTCATAAAGATTTCCTTAGATCTTTAAATGTCAAGTTGACGTTGTCGATTGGGGACTCGCATCATCCGATGTTTCCCGAAGCGGCAATCCACGCGTCAGCCCTTCATTGGGTTTAGGCATTAATGCTTTTAAATGCCAAATCGGCGCTGGCGGTTGGAGACTTGCGTCTTCGATGCTTGCCGAAGCGACAGTCCACGCGTTAACCCTTTATTGGACTTTGACATTCGTGCAGGAATTAAGGCTAACGGTTCTGATTAGCGAGCTATTAATTATGGGCTTTGTGGTTTGCCTATAAATAGGCTTCACCCCTTTCTTTTAACTGTCCATTGCTTAGACTATTTTCTCTCGAGAGCGAGCGCTCTGAGAGATTCCCCCTTCTTCTTCAAGGACTTTATCTGGGGTTTGCCTCCATGAACGATGATGACCCAGAGCTTTCATGCTTCTGTTTAATCTCTCCGGAAGATTATCACTGTCAAGTGATTTCAAGATCAAAAAGCGTCTCCTTGAGCACCTTTTACGTCCGTGCCTTGATGCAAAAAGTTCAACCCTTAATGGTGTTTTTCTGCGGGTATGACTTCCTAGTTTTGCCATGAAATTTTCACCTCAACTGAGTTTCAGGTTTGATATCTCTTAAAGAGAATCATCTTCTTGACCTTCTCCTGAAGTCTAACTGGTGCACCCATCTTTTGGAAGTTGTGCCATTTAAAAAATTCTGACTCAAAATTCTCTGGACGCGAGTATAATGGACTTTTGCACCTGGACCGCGAGCTTTCCATACAGAGCTCGCGTCTGAGGCTGTAGACTTAGAAAAATTTCAACTCAGATTGAAGGTTTCATGCCTGAATTTAGCAACCCTTGTTTATCAAACAGGGAGATGGCAATTTTTGCGTCTGATTCTCTTCGCGTCTCATATTTTAGACGCGGGTGCAAAACTAGACTGCGTTCGAATTCTGTGTGTATCACAGCTTTGATCGCGTCTGTTTCTGCCGTCGCAGAAGTTTGGTTCATTGCGCTGGTCATCCCTGCGTCTGAAACTTTCAGCAATAGCTGCATCTGTCACTTAGTTTTTCTGTTGAAGTATCCTAAGCTTCAGATCTTCTAATTTTTATTTGCTTCTTACAGGTAGGCTTAATCATCCTTTTTCATATTCGCTGGGCTCCTGGGAGAATTTTTCGGCCGGCGAACTTGTTCAATGGTCGACCACTGGAGAAGAAGTTATGCCTCCTGACACCCGCCAAGATCTCTTTGGATTCAATGCACCAGTCATGCTTCTTGGCATGGCATGGTCAGAGTGAGTATGGCGGTGGATATGGTGGTGGGTATGTTCTTAGATTCTCCCTTCACCTACCCCAGAAGTGACATCGATGAAAACTCCATGCTCATTGGATGTTTTTCTGGTGGTGGAGATGTTCATCAATGAAGGATCATACCCCCACTTCGGATGGTCAGGTGGAATCAGAAGGTTCTGCTGCCTTTCGACCTTAAGGAACACCACTGCTCTCGGTTAACGAGGAGCTTCTTCGATGTTTACATCATGCATGGTGACGTAATCAGCCTCCAAACATCATCACAGTGCTCAGCCCATCTTTGGCGCTCTTCCAAACATCTTGTACTTGGAATGATGAGAAGCTTCAAGGAGTGAGTGCAACCTTTGAGAGAGAGGGACTTCTTTGTACTCCTTTATTGCAACACTCAATCTTATTGTATAAGAGAGCGTTTTGTATCACTTTCATATGTTGGATATAAAAAAAAATGATACTTTTTTTTTCCTTCTATTGTCTTGAACTCCTTTTTTTTTAAAGTCAGACGAATAGAAGCAAAGAATCTTTGACTTGTCAAAATTATGATGATAATTTTAATGAGTCAAATTTTGTAGAGAGAGATCCTATTTCAGGAACTCAACAATGCTGTCAGAGGTGTGATATTAACTTGACAAGAATGTGAGTCAGAGGTGTGATATTAACTTGACTCAAAAGCATTTTTGTTTTATTTGGGAAAACTGAAAGTGTCACTGCTATAGGCGTGATGTTTAACTTAGCAGCGAGGGTAATACTAGAGGTGTAATTTTGAACTTGGCATTGGTCATCTCGACTTTAACAAGGAAGTCCGAGGGAAAGTCATGGCCATAAGTGTATTGTTAAACTCGGCAATGACCTGGACGCTAAAGGTGTAATATTAAACTTAGTATCATTCATTTCAGCTTCGATATGGAAGTCTGAGGGAAAAATGGCTGTCAGAGATTTAATATTGAACTTGGCAGCAACTTGATTACTGTTAGAAGTGTAATGTTGAACTTAACAGTAATTTGTCAGAGGTGTGGTATTAACTTGACAAAAATTGGTTTGCGATACGAGCAATTTGAGGGCCTGCCATTCTATTGATGAGAATTGACAGGTGAAGTTTGAAGTGCCAGAGGTATAGTGTTAACCTGGCAAACTTGAAGGCTTGCTACTTCATATAGGGTTGACAAGTAAAGTTTGTACTCAATAGAGAGTATTGAAAATTTTCATTACCAGAGGTATAGTGTTAACGTAGCAATGATTGTATTTTGTAGACCTACCATTCTGTGTATGAGAATTGGTAAGAGATTTTGGAGGAGAGGGTGGAACTACATCCACTTAGGATTTTTAGCAAACCCTCAGCTATCAACGGATTTGAGGTGCCTTTACCAACTACCGTTTGAGTTGGGCTAGCCATGCTATTCCCCTCAGCATGATGAGTTATCGAAGACTTATGTTGGGCTTAGAAGCCAACATTTTTCTCTCTCCTTAGCCGTCGGAGGCGTCGGATGTTAATGAAGATAGGAATATTAGAACCCAAGTTTCTTTCTCAATATTTACATCATGCATCATGGTGCAGCCAGTGCCCGATTAGCTTGTGGTCTAGCGAAGGAAAGAAACTTTTCTTGGGTCTGAAGCTTTGATCAGAGGTGTACTTTTAACTTGATCAGATGAGTACTATTAAGGATGGTACTTCTTCAGGAATCTACCATTGATTGGCATCATGAGTGTATCGCCATTTGCAGTTATGAGGCGATATGATCCATTTGAGTAGACTGACTCTACTACAAATGGTCCTTCCCATTTGGGCTGGAATTTTCCTTTTGTCTTATGTGTCATCACCATAGGTCTTCTGATGGCTAAGACAAGGTACCCCAAAACGGTAAATGACGTGATGTTTAACGAATTTGATCACATCAGATAACTTTACCTCCTTCAAAGGAATGGCCTCAGCCCATTTGGAGAAGTAATCGGTTATGGCTAAGATAAACCGATGTCCTTTTGATGATGGTGGGCTGATAGGGCCGACTACATCCATCCCCCACATCTCAAACGGCCAGGTAGAGGTCGTAGAGTGAAGGTATCCTGGTGCTTGATGGATGAAATCGCCATGTACTTGACAGGCGTGATATCTTTTTGCATAAGTGATGGCGTCAGCAATCATCTTGGGCCAGTAATATCCCAACCTTTGGATTCGATATGCCAGTTTTGGGCCAGGTTGATGGGCTCCACACATGCCGTCATGGGCTTCTTTCAATACCTCCTGTGCCTCTTTTTGTGAAAGGCAGCGAAGCAAGATCCCGTCATGCGATCGACGATACAATGTTCGCGTAATCGCATTATAGTAGAATTTGGGAGCTTTCCTTCGAATGGCAGCCGCTTCTTTAGTGTCTTCAGGCAGGATGCCATACAAGACATAATCAATATAAGGGAATCGCCAGTCTCTAGGCTCTGGACCGGTTGACGACTCAAGCACTCCCTTGTCCTGACGATCTCCCGTTGGCTCCGTGTTGTCCTCAAGAGCAATTCTCAGACAATACAGGTCGTGGCTGTGGACAAATATCTTCTCCACTGCTCCGGCTGGAAGGGCTAAGGAGGCAGCGAGGGACGCTAGTGCATCTGCATGCGCATTTTGCTTGCGTGGTACATGGTTAATGTAAAAGTTGGTGAACCTCTTGGCCATGTAGACAGTTGCATTGTAATAGGGTACTAGATTTTCATGTCTGACTTCGTACTCCCCGCGAACTTGGCTGACGATGAGCTTAGAGTCACCATATGCCTCGAGATTTTTAACGCCAATCTCATCGGCGAGTTGCTTCCCATCAAAAGGGCATTGTATTCTGCTACATTATTGGAACAAGGCTCGGTTAACGAGACAGCTCGAGGAATCACATAGTTTTGTGGAGAGACGAGTACTACTCCTACTCCTGCCACTATAAGTCCTTTTGAGCTTGTTCTCGATGCACCGTCAAAGAAAAGTTGCCACACTTGCCTTTCGAAGGATGTCTGAGTCTGGCAGGCTTCAGCGACCTCATCTGGGAGATCCTCGTAAAGTTTGGCTGCCCTTAGATCTGGATGCTCAGGTAGGAAATCCGTCACTGCTTTTCCTTTAATGGCTTTTTGTGGTAGAAAGTGCATTTCATATTGGGATAGCAATATGACCCATTTTGCCAGTCGACCGTTTAATGATGAAGGCTTTGTCATAAGTAACCTCAGGGGGTTGACTTTTGATATGACGTTTATTGTCTGGCCTACCAATAGTGTCGCATTTTCTGAACAGCAAACACCAACGCCAAATATTCCTTCTCGATCGGGTTGTACCGATGTTCGGCCCCGATCATTGTTCTACTCAAGTAGTAGATTACTTGCTCTCGTCCTTGATCATCATTCTGAGCTAGTAGAGCTCCTAAAGAATGATCCATCACTCGAACGTATATCAGGAAAGGTTTTCCAGACACCGGAGCTGCAAGGACTGGCGGTTGTGTGAGGTATTGTTTAATTTCCTCAAATGCTTGTTGGCAAGCGTTGTCCCAAATGAACGAAACACCTTTCTTCATTAATTTGAAAAAGGGTTGGCATCTTCCGGAGAGATTTGAGATAAACCTTCGGATGTACGCCAATCGTCCTTGCAATCCCCTGAGCTCCTTGAGGTTTCTCGGAGGTTGCATCTCCTGGATAGCGCGAATCTTTTCCGGATCTAAATGAATTCCTGTGGAAGTCACAACAAACCCTAAGAATTTTCCACTGGCCACCCTCAGGAAGGACTTGGTGGGGTTCATCTTCAATTGATGGGCCCGCATGATGTCGAAGACAACCTTTAGATCAGTTATATGATCACCTTTAGCGCGGCTTTTTACTGCGATGTCGTCAACATAGCATTCCACCGTTTTGCGCATGTGTTTGCGCGTCTGGCGTCTCTGCTGAGAAGAGTTGCGGCTATCGCGTTGCTGATTATTGCATCGGGGCAGAGATGCTTGAGAGATGCAGGGCTGCTGGGCCCCACGCCTAGAGGCGTGTGCCTCTTTGTACTCGACAAGGCGTGCGAGTTTCGCCTTGGCGTCTGGGGAGTGGGGCTTCAGAGGAGCCAACTTGGTGAACCTCACGTTTGGGCTGCCAAACGCGGATTTTGTGTGCCGGATGTGGTGCAGCAGAGACACCGGTTTGAACCTTGCGTCCTGCCTCAGTTGGACGATCAGTTGTTCCAACTTGCAGTTGACGCGCACGCCTCCTCTGTCGGCATTCAGCGTTCCGGTTACGTCGTGGGGGTTGAGAGAAACCAACGACGACCTGGTGCTGAGGAAGAGGATGGATTGGCTGAACACCAGAGAACTTGACCACGCGGGTCTCCTGAGAGACGTTGGCGCAGGTGTCACGCATGGCGTGATTGGTCACAACATCCCTCACAGCAGCTGCCTCTGAGAGAGGCTCAGAGCGGATTTTGGGCAAGTCCCCGTAGAGACCCTGCGGTAGGCGCAGGCCTTTGGGCTCTTGGAGCCGGAAGAGAGGAGCTCTTCATATTTTGCTTAGTCAAATTTCACGACAAGTGATTTGACCATTTTTCCCATGTAGATGACGTCACCTTGCGCCACCACTTGCTCGTCAGTGGAGAAGGTATTCCCCAGCGGAGTCGCCATCTCTTGTTTGGTACGGAGAAGAAAAATTCGGTGTAAAATTTGCTTGAATCAATTGAAAGATTACAACAAACTAATGCTCCGACTACAAGGGAGGGAAGATGTTGAGTCTTGAATCTCTCCTTTGTTTAGTGCTGGGTTCTCAGGTGGCGATGGAAAGTGAATCTTATTTTTCGTTGACCGAGTGATCGTCAGGAACTTTTGGGGATCTTCTCTTCGGATGGTGGACGGAGTAACACAACTCTGTCAACCAGAAATCTCAAAGAGATTGCAGGTAAAGATTAACTTGTACGCAACAAGTTACTTGAAGAGTTGAACTCTCTTTCCTTCTCTGTGGAAGCTCTCAAGTCAAGTTCTTCTCCCCGAATTCTCTGATCTAATTGACCGACCCTCCATAGCAACGGGGCTATTTATAGAGGTTTCAGGCGCGAACGTGCCCTCTAAAAATACTCCATAATGGGGGTTAACTTCCTCATTATGTGGGTGGTGATTGACCCCATAACAAGGGAAGTTATAACTGAGACGCGGGTTTCGACCTTCGCGCCTTGGCGCAGCAGTGCTGGCTGAGACGCGGGTTTCGACCTTCGCGCCTTGGTGCTGCAGTGCTGCTGAGACGCGGGTTTCGACCTTCACGCCTTAGTGCTGCAGTGCTAGCTGAGACGCGGGTTTCCACCCTCGCGCCTTGGTGCTGCAGTGCTGCTGAGACGCGGGTTTCGACCCTTGCGCCTTGGTCCTGCAGTGCTGGCTGAGACGCGGGTTTCGACCTGCGCGCCTTGGTGCTGCAGTGCTGGCTGAGACGCGGGTTTCGACTCTCGCGCCTTGGTGCTGCAGTGCTGGCTGAGACGCCTGCAGTGCTGCTGAGACACGGGTTTCGACCTGCGCGTCTTGGTGCTGCAGTGTTGGCTGAGATGCGGGTTTCGACTCTCGCGCCTTGGTGCTGCAGTGCTGGCTGAGACGCCTGCAGTGCTACTGAGACGCGGGTTTTGACCTGCGCGCCTTGGTGCTGCAGTGTTGGCTGAGATTAGCCCTGCGTCTGGAGTTTGGGACTCTGATTTTTGGTGGCTTGTCTTTTAGTGAACTTTAGACAGCCTACAGTAATGACAGGTGAAGATCTCAGTGGACTAACGTTTGGAGCTTCTTACTTGGGTCAGTGACTTTCAGAATGGAAAATATCTTAGGAAGATAAAGACCTTAGAGTGGCGGAAGGCAGCTCCAGGATGGAAGGGTCTTCTGGACGGAAATGACCTCGGGAAAGTTGGATGTGGCAGAGGCTGACTTCAGAAAATCTGAATGTGGCGGAAGCTCTGAATTGGACTCTAGGAGTTATGAATTTCTCGGAGAAAGTTCTTGGTAGCAGAAACACGTGTTATTATCTTGATGGGGGTCAAATTTTGACCATTACAGATACCCCGGCTTCTCCACTTGCCAGAGTCTGTGGAAGAGAAGTCATGAAAGCGAAGATACTCGGGATGGATTCTTCAAAACTAATCATGACGTTTGTGCGGTGAATCTTTTTAGATCACAACAGATCTTTTTGGAATTTAATTGTTGATTGTACAGCTGCCTGACAGTTGTCACATCGGGAAGCTGGATCCCCTAAAGGTTGAGCCATGCATCTCTTTGAATCCTGGTGCCATTAAGAGTGGGATTGTGAGATTTTATGGTTTGACGGTGACAATTGATCTTCTTCCTTTATTGTTGACTGAAAATCTCTGAATCATGGGCCGAATCTTTAGAATTTGGGAATTTAAATTAGAGGTGGTTGGGCTTCTCATTTGTCTATAAATAGAGGGAGATCTGTTGGAGAAAATCAACTTCTATATTCTTCAAAAACACTCTTACTTCAAAACCCTAATTTCTTTCCTTATTGTGCTTCCATGTCATCTTCTTTTCTCTTTGTCAGATGGAGGAAGGAGAAGGAGAGGAGGGAGGATAAGAAATTGGAGATCGGGTTCTCTCTTCTAGGGAGTCTAGAAGGTGTATCACAATAGTCGTCATGAAGGGATTATTACGAAGCATTGGTCGTCGTGATAGGGTACCGCTCTCGGAGGGATGTGATACCAGCACCTTCTGGTGTCCTACAAGCCTTAGTCTTGTCAGACACCACTGGCTCGCTCTCGCAGGGATTCCTGGAAGTCCAACTCATTCTTCTTCCAAGTACAAAAAGGATGGTGTCGGGGCAGAAAGGAGAAGGTCTTCGACGAGAGGACCTTTCATTTTGTGAAGGAACATCCTGGTCGTCTTTTCTCTGATTCAGGATCTTTGTATAGTGGCGCGAGTAATGAGAATGGTGTCTTTCGGGAGACATTCTCCGACGAGCAAAACTTTGTTGCTTCAACATCGTGAGCCTATTAATGGTGGCAGGACGGGAGCATCTAGATCTGAATCAGCTGTATTCTTTTTCAAAAGTTGTAAATACAAAGATATAAAAGGGATTTGTATTTCTCTTGTCAGATGCAATAAAATATATTTAATGAAATGTATTTGGAAATGAAAGATCTTTGGAATATATATATATATATATATATATATATATATATATATATATATATATATATATGGAATTGAAATGGTTGTCTGAATCTTGTTTGGTCTGTTTTTAATGTTCGCTTTTGAGAATTGATATGGCCTTACCTTTCTGAAGTATTGATCTCTATCTCTGGTATGGTTTATTGGATGTGGAGTGGTTTGGAGAGTTTGTGATGTTATTTTCAAGTGAGGGAGATCTCATCAGCAGTACCACAAACTTTAGGCCTCTGAGTGGGAAAAATCCAAGTAGTGAAGTTGGGTTCACGGTTACTTCCTGAGTGGTAAAAATCCCATCAACAGAGCTGTGAACTTAGACCGTGAGATAGGAAAATTCTTGCAGCTAAGTAAGGACTCCGAGCAGCGGTAGGACCCACAACGGAGAGTTTCGACTGCCTGTAGGCTAACCGAGAGAGAGCCTTTAGGTGGGTGCTCGCGTTGCTATCTCTGAGTGGAAAAAATCTCATCAGTGGGACATGTAAGCTTTGTGATCTTGACGGGGGGCATTCCAATCAGTGGGGGACGGAGAATGCAAACACAAGCATGCAACAGAACATCTTAAATCAATTGTTAGATACGCCACAAATAAATGTAATGAAAGTTAATATAAAACTACTGTATATTTAGCTTCTAATCGCACAAAACTAGTACGTCGAGGGAATAATTCAAACTAAAAAACTCTCATATATATATACCATATATCTTGTGCAGTTATAGGCTAAATATACATAATCTATATTAATTCGGAATAAGCAATAATGCAGGCATATGCAAAGACTACGTTATTGGAAGAAAAGCGAATTATATTCGGATAATACCTGGATGATTATACCTTTCTAGAGTGTTTATTTGTATCTCCAATACGGGTGGCTGATTTGGAGTATTTTTGCAAGCCTGTGGTGTTGTTTCCAAGTGGAGGTAATATCCTCTATGGTACCTTCAAACTTGGTAGAGTTCTGAAGTGGGGTGTGATCTATCAGCAGATTGGATGCGTTCACTGAGTTGCAGTAGTACCCATCAACAGAGTGATGTTCTGGATATCCGAGAGGGAAAAATCCCAACAGTGGAGTTGGATTCACGGTTGCTTTCGAGTGGGAGGAATCCCATCAGTGGAGTTGTGAACTTGGTAGGGAGTTAAAGTGGGGATGTGACACACCGACAGATTGGATGCGTCAACTCTGAGTGCGAATAAGACCCATCAGCAGAGTAATGATCCGGTCTCCATGTGGGGGAAATCCCAACAGCAAAGTTGGCACTAGAAGAGAAAAAATGCCGGTGGTTATCTTCCTGTGGGTCAGATGATGGGAGCCCGTAAACCAATATTTGTGTTTTCAAGTAGGGTGTGACCCATCAACGAAACATCAAATGGGGATTCGGAGAGGAAAAAAATCCTTGCATCAGAGTAGGGACTCCGAGCGGGGTTGGACCCACAGCTGAGGGTTTTGACTGCCCATAGGCTAAACGAGAGGGAGTCCACAAGCTAATGCTTGCGATGCCACCTCTGAGTGGGGGTGGGACCCACCAACGAAGCGTGCAAGCATTGGACTCTTAGTGGGGGTGAGACCCATCAGTGGGTTCGCAGTCGTCTCCGAGTGGGGGTAAGACATATCAAGGGAGCGTCGAACTTGGTGGGACTCTAAAAAAAGTAATCCCAGCATCAGAGTGGGGTGAAACGGTTAGGAGAAAAAAATAATTTTATTCAATATTGAAATAACATGAAAATGAGACATTAGGGACGTCAAGGAGAAGGTATTACCCTGTTTATGTGTGGTAGGATAAAATCACTTAATCACCTTGTACTGAGTAATTACGTGATATGGTTGGGTAGAAGGCGGAGTGCTCAGCTATCCAGATGCGACAGCTGCTTCAGAAAGTGAGGATGTATTCTTTGAGGAACCCCTGGCAGATGAACTCTATTAGATACTTCCAGAGGCTTCAGAAGTGGATGGAAGGGTTGTATCCCCAGCGACACTTTTGACGTGGAGCCGTTGAGGATGATGACCTGCTTTCTTGGGGCCATTAGGTACTCTGGAAGATGCTTTTTGAAGAAGATTTTGGATTATATAGGAGAGAGATCATGAGTGTATACTCAACTCTCAAAGAAAAGCACCAGTGTGTGGTGGATAAAAACTGGCTTACTGTGGGTCAACCCACCATAAGCGAAATTTGAGCACTCCCCAGGGATGTTGCCTGTTAAAGCACAAGAAAGAAGAGACATCTTTCAGGTTAGGAGCATCAGTGTGGTGCCGACTTAAGATCCTCGGGCGTAAGAATCAGTAGGTGGAATGGTAGGAAGGACTGGTAGATGAAAACTACAGGTGTGGTTGAATGAATGGACCGTGGACGAAAACTGTAAGTATGTTGCTGGTAGGTGACTAGCAGAGGAAAACTGCTAGTATTTCTCTACGAGTATAGTCGTGTATGATATGAGAATAAAGGAAGTCATCTTCCTCTCCTTGGAGAAGAAGGATCATATACACCTGACAGGGATACCGTCATGGAGGCAGAATTGTAGGGCTATTGTAATTGCACGATCTTCACTTGTTGGATTTATTGTGATGACTGTGATTGCTGGTGCTAGCAGGTCAGTTTACATGTCAATAAATCTGCCACTATGCATAACTGTTTGCGCTGAAAGAGGAGTTACACAGTATGAACGTGGGGAGGATGGAGCTACGTAACGGCAGGCGGAGATCGCGGTGGACTGATGTTTGGGGCTTCTGACTCAGGTCGGGGACTTTCTGAATGGGAAAAACTTTCGGAAGGTGAGACCTTGAAGTAAGACCTTGGAGTTGTGGAAGGAGGCTACGGGATGAAAGGGTCTCTGAGACGGAGGATGGCCTTTGGGAAAGCTGGTTGTTGAGGAGGTTGACTTCAGAAAAGCTAAATGTGGTTGAGGCTTCGAGTTAGACTCTAGGAGTTGTGGATTTCTTTGAGAAAGTTCTTGGTAGCAAGGACATGTGTCATCATCCTGATGAGAGTCAAATTTTAACCACTACAATTAACAAATGATTCTAGAGATTCATCCATGATGTACAAAATTTACATAAGAAGACTGTTAAAAAGATGCTTATTGTGTTTTGTATGTCTGCTGGACAATGTTTGTCACGCCCCGCTTCTCAAAATGTATTGAAATCGGGACCGAGAAGGTCGGTGATGTTGGCCTAAAGGCCCATCACTCTAGTTTTGATGATGATTAACGCATGTGGTTATAATTTACTAATAATCTTGTGTTAAATAGTTTCAGTGTTTGATTAAGATATTAGTAGGTGATTAGCTTCAACAAAGGAGTTTTGAAGGTTTCACATGTTGATCCAAGAGCTCGAGCGTCAAGATCGTATTTAGTACTCGGTTGGAGTCAAGCTTGTTGGATCGCGTGTTTGGATCGATTCGGATTGGAGACAAGAAGACTTCAGTTTGTGTTTAGTTTAGTATGTTTAGATCTTGTGTAAAGGTAGATAGTGTTCATGTGCTCAAGTTCGTATACACACAAGTTTTAAAGTTTGTTGGTTTTGGTTTTCGGTTTAACCAATTTTGGATTTCATGTCATAAATATAGATATAATATCTTTCATGTATATTGGATTCTATCCATATACAACATGCTTTAAATTTTTTTCAATATCTTTTTTTTATATCCATATGAGTTTTGGAGAAAACGGTTTTCCATTTCAAAAATTCAAGCTTTGGAAATATGGATTTTGTTTAAAGACTAAATTTCAATATCAAAAAAATGGTTCAAATAGTTTGTAATATGTGTTGATTTTTAGTCACACATGTTTGGTATTCAAAGATCTAATAAGAACTTATTTTTGTGAAATTTATGTGATTTTATGAGATTTAATTGGTATTAAATTAACCAGGTTTTCATACCTATTTTTCCCAGCCTGACTGCACTGGCGGTCGACCGGACGGCTGACCGGACCAAGAGTCGGTCGACCGTGATGCACGGGATGTGCACAAAGGCCAGCAATTTGGCCTATGGCGCCCTGTTCCCGTAGATACGGAGACGCCACTACGACGTACATACGCAGGGCGATGGTACCATCACGTATGTATGCTAAGCATCAATACAATATAATACAGGGATCAGAGTGCAAAAATACATAGTGTTATACATTCTAACACAAAATAGCACAAGTTCTCGGTCATCACATACTGTGACATAATATTACATAAATATTACATCACCAGGAAGTACAGAAGTAGACTGTACAGGGTACAAAAGATAAGGACTCACGAGCTGAAAGAGGGAATCTCGTAAGCGGGGAAGACGGGATAAAGTATAATATACCCAAATCAATAAGCATGGAATAACTACAATAAATAGTGAAATATGAAAATGACATTAGAATTTATGTGTCATGAAATAAAAGCAAGTGTAGCAGGTCAAATGTCATGTAATCAAATCAGCAAGTATGGAGTAACTACAATAAATAGCAAGTATGGAAATGATAACGAAATTCATGTAGCATGAAGTCAATTATCAAGTTATTATTAAGACTCGTTCAATTTGTATGTTTCGATATATGGCCTGTACTATATATTTTTTAATATAAATTGAGTGAGGTTGGTTATTGGAAATTGATGGGGAACGACGAATCATGTTTAAAATGGGTCCGGTGCATGCCCGAGACAACGGTCCAGGAGTATCCGGTACTGAGCCGGAACGTATCACTATGTACCAGGACTTACTATATGCCCAAAGGTCTTAGTATACGCCCGAACAGGAATAGAGTGTCACTATTCCCCACAGGGATATACATAGGAGATTATAGCACACCCGGCGGGCAGGCAGGGGGGTAGGGGTGCCAGTACACCCCTCGAAAGCGCCTGGTGGCCTCCAGGTCGAATCCAACAGGAATTAGTTGTACAACATATGTATGGCCACCATAAACACAGGAGCTATATTGATACCTATCAATTTTTCCCGTCCCAGTGTAAGTTTTTTAAATATTACAGATTGTCAAATGATAATGTCCACAGGGTATTCACAAAAGTCCAATATTCATGGTTATCCTATCATGGGGATCAACAGGAGTATAATATCAGCAGTAATGTCAGGAGCCTCCCTATTTCAGGGGTTCAAGTATACAGGAGTTCAGGAGTATAGGAGCTCAGGAGTACCAAATGTCTGGTAATAATATAATAATCATGCCAAGTTTTCGTAAAAGTGATAGTCATGAATACGCCATATAATACAGGTATGAGGGGGTGGTAGTGTCCGGTCATCACGATGTCAGGTCAATGAACTTGTACCACATGAAAGCATGTCTTAAACCGGGTGTCAGGATCAGGTGTCAAGTATGACATATCAAGTACCGGTGTCAATATCAAGTGCTGTGGATCAAGTATAACATATCAAGTGCCGGTGTAAATACCGAGTGCCGGTGTAAATACTAAGTGCCGGTGTCATAAATTATATATCAAGTATAATATGTCAAGTGCCAGTGTCAGATGTCACGTGTCAAGTATAACATGTTAAGTGTCGGATAAATACCGAGTGCAATATCATATATTAACTCGTATAGCGAGGAGTCAGGTACTAAAAATTACAGTAGCAAGTGTTAGGTATGTTACGGTAGTAATACGATGTTCACATATCAATATCATGTAATAAATTAAGGGTAGTAATTTTTAAGTTTAATATAAAGCACTCGCCTGAAACCGGAATGAAATACCGGTTAAAATTTGAGAAATTCGCGAACCCGTGCGAGCAAGCCACTAGCCCATATTTATATATTAAAATATATAAATATAAATATATATATATATTAGAGAGGGAATGAGAGAGGAGAGAGAGAGTTGTAGGAAGGAGAGAGAGAAAATAGGGTATTTTTTTAGAATAGGAATAGGAATTAAAAGGGGAGGGGTATTGATTGTAATTATAGGGAAGTAATTTGGGAGTGAGGGGATGGGTATTTAGGGAACAAAGAAAAATGGGCATTTATGGAAAGGGGAAAAGAAATAAAGAAAGAAAAGAAAGAAAGAAAGAAGAAGAAAGAAAGAAAGAAAGGAGGAGGAGGGAGGTGGCCGGCGGGCGGCCGGCGGCGGCGCCACCGGAGGTTGGGGCGGGGCGGCTACCCCCGGGGAGGGGTGGTGTGGGGGTGGTGTTGGTGTTTTGTGGTTGTTGTTGTTTGGTGAAGTTTGTGGTGGTGGTGGTTATGGTGGTTGTTGGAGGTGGTGGGGAGTTAGAGGAGGAGGAGGAGGTGATGATTGGGTGGTGGGAGTGGTGGATTTGATGGAGATGGTGGTGAATTTTGGAGGAGGAAGGGAGGCGGTGGTGATGGGTTTGGTTGAAATTGGAAGTGGTGGGTGGTTGGTGGAGGTTAAAGGAGGTGGAGGAGTGGAGAGGGGGTGTGGGGGAGTGGCGGCCGGCAGCCATGGGGGGGCGGCAGCGGTGATAGTGGAGGCGACAATGGTGATGGTGGAGTGGTTCTGTTTAGTTGAAGGAGTTGGAGATGAAATTGAAATGGAAAATGAAAAGAGAAGGAAGGAGGTGGGAAGTTTTTAATGGAGAGGAGGGAAAATGGTGATGATGAATGGGGATTGGGGTGAGAGGGGCTGCAGCTGCAGCCCATCATGGCCTGGCTGCTGCTGCAGGCGACGGTGGCAGGGAAGAAGCCGGGTATGGGGGGTGGAGTGAAGGAGAAGAAAAGAAAAAGAAGAAAAAGAAAGAAAATTAAAGAAAAGGAAAAAAATAAGGAAAAAGAAGAGAAAATAGTATCAAAATTTTACTATTAAATAATTTATTTATTATAATATCTGGGAGTACAAAGTAGGGGAGTAGAGAAGGAAAAAACAAGAAAAGATAAGTTCGGTAATTAATATTATTATTTTAATAGGGCGAAAATTTGACCGTTTTAGAAACGTTCTGAAAAATTTTCAAATATAATAAATATTATTTTAGGATGCTCGATGAAATTGGATTCAATAAATTCAATCTAATTTTTAAATTAAAAATCCTGGAATCTTCTGGCGATACGGCCAATACCAGAATCAGTCAAATTTTGATAAATTTAGAAAAATCCCAAAAACATATATTTAGATAAAAAATGAAATTCTAAGAAGTAACGTGAAAGCTGTTTTTGAAAATTCGATCCCCTTTGAAAACTAAAAAATCTGGGAATCAGTCAGCGATGCCGACCGAAACCCGTTTTGGAGATTTTGTAGAAAAATTCTGAAAAATTTCAGAAAATCATGAAAAATCTAAAATATTAGAAAACAGTGTTTGAAACTGAAATTGATCAAATCAAACTATTAGAAAGGTCAAATCGGACAGCAGGCTGGTATCGGGTTCTCGGTCCGGGTCAGGGCTGACTCTAGGTCTGAGAATCCATATCCGATACACAATAACAGAAGTAATCACAACCCGAAAATAAATACTGAAAGAAAATTGAAACAATATGATTGAAAAATATGGGATACGTATCAGGGTGTGTATCCCGGGAACGGGGTGTTACAATCTACCCACCTAACAAAAATTTCATCCTCGAAATTTCGATAAGAAAGGAGATGAACATGGAAATAAAGAATTGATAAGGCAAGAAATGGAGTTCATGAGAAAATTATCACTCAAGGCTCAAACAGATGCGGATAACAATCACGAATGACGTCTTTTCGCTCCCAAGTTGCTTCTCCCAGACTATGCCTGTTCCAAGAAACTAGTACCAACGGGATGGTCCAGTTCTTCAGGGTCTTGACACTTCTGTTCATAATAGCCATTGGTTGCTCAGTATAAGACAAATCTGGATGCAACTCCAACTCTGAATAATCTAATACATGGCTCTCATCTCTGAAATATCTTCTCAGCTGTGACACATAGAACACATTGTGCACTCCTTCCAGTGATGGCGGCAGCGCCAATCTGTAGGCCACTTCTCCCACTCGCTCCAATATCTCAAATGGGCCTATATACCTCGGATTCTGCTTCCCACGTGCACCAAATCTGATCACTCCCTTGGTCGGAGATATCCTCAGAAACACATGCTCTCCCACCTGAAACTCCAACGATTTTCTATTGGAATCTGCCCAACTCTTCTGTCTGTCCTATGCCACACGAAGGTGCTCTTGGATGGTCCTGATCTTGTCCACTGCCTGTACTATCACATCCGGTCCCAAATGTCTTCTCTCACCAACTCATCCCAACACAATGGTGATCTGCATCTCATACCGTATAGGGCTTCAAACAGAGCCATCTTGATGCTCGCCTGATAACTATTATTGTAGGAAAACTCTGCCAAATGTAGATGGTCTTCCCACGATCCCTTGAAGTCTATCATACAAGCCCTCAACATGTCTTCTAGGATCTGAATGGTCTGTTTGGACTGCCCATCTGTCTCTGGATGACAAGATGTGCTAAACTTCAGACGGGTCCCCAGAATCTCTTGAAGGCTCTCCCAGAAGCGAGATCTGAACCTCGTGTCTCTATCCAACACGATACTAACAGGAACTCCTTGCAGTCGAACAATCTCCCTCATGTATTTGTCTGCTAGAAGCTCTATAGATTGTCCCACTCGGAATGGTATGAAATGTGCTGACTTAGTGAGACGGTCAACAACTACCCATACTGCATTGTTCCCCTTTGGACTACAGGGTAGTGCGGTGAAAAAATCCATAGTAATATGCTCCCACTTCTATTCTGGTATTGGCAAAGGCTGTAGTAATCCAGCTGGTCTTTGGTGTTCAGCCTTCACCTGCTGGCACACTAGACACTTCACCACATATTGTGCGATCTCTCTCTTCATCGCATTCCACCAGAAATGTTGCTTCAGATCCTGATACATCTTCGTTCCTCCAGGGTGTATAGAGTAAGCTGAGCTGTGGGTCTCAGCTAAGATCTTCTGTCTAATCTCCCCCTGAGGCACACAAGTTCTACCCCTGAAATAGAGTGCACCATCCGTATGTATGCAAACATATGATCTCAGTCCCCCTTCCATTTGCTCCCTGAACTTCAGTAATCTGGGATCTTCTCTCTGTACTTCTCTGATCTCTTCCATCAGTGTTGGCTAGATCTAAAATGCCATCAACTGCATGGACCCACTGGCCTTCCGAATCACCATCAAGTCTAGCCGCTTCATCTCCTTGAGTAACTCCTCTTGCTGAGTGAGCAGCATTACCATGTTGGCTTCAGGTCTCCTACTCAAGGCATCTGGCACAACATTAACCTAGCCAGGATGGTACTGCAGTTCTATATCATAATCTGCCATCAACTCAAGCCATCGCCTCTGCCTCATGTTCAACTCCTTCTGGGTGAAAATGTACTTCAGGCTCTTGTGATCGGTGTAAGTCAACACTCGGTCACCAAGCAGGTAATGCCTCCATATCTTCAACGCAAAGATCACAGCTGCCAGCTCTAGATCATGCGTTGGGTAGTTCTTCTCATGTGACTTTAATTGCCTGGATGCATAAGCTACCACATGTCCATGCTGGATCAATACACATCCAAGACCCTTCCCTGATGTATCACTATATACAACCATTCCTCCTGTCCTTGAGGGTGTCTTCAAGATTGGAGCTAAAATCAATTTGTTCTTCAATTCCTCAAAGGCAGACGCATACTCCTTAGTCCATATATACTTCTCTCCCTTCCTGGTAAGCTTGGTCAAAGGAGCTGCAATCTTAGAGAAGTCCTGCACGAACCTTCAATAATATCCAGCTAATTCGATGAAGCTCCTGATCTTTGATACTGACTTCAGAGTTGGCCAATCCTTCACTGCCTGAATCTTACTGGGATCCACCGAGATTCCTTCCTTAGAAACAACATGGCCCAAGAATGCTATACTCTCCAGCCAGAACTCACACTTACTAAGTTTGGCATGAAGCTGCTCAAGTCAGAGCGCCTGTAGCACAACCCTCATATACTCTACATGCTTTTCTTCATTCTTGGAATAGACCAAAATATCATCAATGAACACCAACACAAACTTATCCAAATATGGTGAGAAGATTCTATTCATCAAATTCATAAAGACTACTGGGGCATTTGTAACTCCAAAAGGCATAACTAAGAACTCATAATGACCATAGTGAGTCTTAAATGCCGTCTTCTGGATATCTTTCTTCTTTACCTTCAACTGATGGTACCCCGACTGCAGATCTAACTTTGAGAATACATGGGCCCCATGAAGTTGATCAAAGAGATCATCAATCCTCGGCAAAGGATACTTGTTCTTAATGGTGACTTTGTTCAATTCTCTGTAATCAATGTACAATCTCTTGCCACCATTCTTCTTTTTTGCCAATAACAATGGTGCTCCCCAAGGTGAAGTACTCGATCTAATTAGACCCTTACTCGAATACTCTAGCAGCTGCTCCTTCAATATAGCTAATTCAGTTGGTGCCATCCGGTGTGGTGCTTTAGAGATAAGAGTCGCTCCTAGAATAATGTCAATAGAGAACTCCACAACTCTGTCAGGTGGAAGTCCTGATATCTCCTCAAATACATCTAGGAATTCATTCCACACTGACACCGTCTTCTTCTTATCTTCTGCAGTGGCACAATCCAGTTGATCTTCCTTCCTGAGGGACTTGCATTCTCCAAAGAACTGAAACTCCGGTTAGTGTGAAATTCTGAAGATCACCTTCTTGTTCTGACAATTGATCACAGCATGATACTTGCTGAGCCAAGTCATGCCTAGGATCACATCGTACCCTCCAGTGTCCAGTACGAACATGTCAGCTTCTAACTTTCTGCCACATAACTCCACAATGCACGCCTTGCAAATCTTGTTAGTAATGACTACCCCATTACCCGTACTAATTTCCCATTGGTCACCCATACATACTAGGGGTATAAAATGCAAAGCAGTAAATATACTAGATATAAAGCAATGCAATGCACCAGAGTCAAAGAGTGATAAGACTGGAACTAAGTGGACCAAGATTGTACCTGCCGCTACCTCTCCTGATGTCTCAGCTTCCTCAGCTGTTAAGTTGTAAGCCTGGCCTCTCCCGCGGCCTACTCCGATCCTGGGTCCCCTCTGAGCCTGACCCAGAGTCCGATGCTGGGGAGGAAGTAGAGCTCCTCTGCTTACTGGTCCTGAATTCCTCCTCATCGGTGGTGCTAAAAATGCTGGGAGAGCTGCTCGAGCTGAAAGTACTGGTGGTGCCACTCGTGCTGGAAGTACTGGTGGTGCTAGAGTTGCATTCCAGGTCTTCTTGAATGGACACTCTCCCACTGAGTGGTTGCCGGATCTGCATGCCAAACACAGTCCATTGGCCATACGGCAGTTCCGCTGATTGTGTCCAGACTTCTGACAGTATCCATACACAAGCTGCTGAGAAGGAGGCTGAAAAGGTCGCTTGGCTACTGGGGCACCAAAAGATCTGACTGGATTCCCTCGTGCACCTGCTGGAATTGGCGCTTCATAGGCTTGTGCTGCAGCTCAACTCTCCTCTTCTTCTCCAATCCCTGCTCCACATAACGAGCTATAGAAAGAACTTGGGAGTATGTCTTCAACTGGTGGGGTATAAGCAACATCTGGATATCCACCCTCAATCCTTGCTGAAACCTGCTAGCTCTCTTCTCCTCATCGGCTACCATATATGGTGCAAATAGAGTAAGTCTCAGGAATTCAGCAGCATACTTATCTACCGATCAATTTCACTGCTGCAGCCTAATAAATTGCTCCTCCATCTCCTTCTGAGCAGTTGTAGGGAAAAATCTCTCATAGAAGCCCTTCGAGAACTGGTCCCAAGAGATGGGCTTCTCTAGCCTCGCCTCTTACCAAGTCCTTGCCACATCTTTCAGCTGAATCTTGGCCACTTCCACCTAGTTCTCACCAGAAATTCTGGCCGCCTTCAGAAGATCAGTCATGTCGATCAACCATTGCTCTGCATCCAGGGGCTTCTTCGTTCCCGAAAAGTCTGCCGACTGCAATCTCCTGAAATCTAATACAGTACCCGGTTTCTGCTCCCGTGGTGCAGTCAGTAATTCTTGGCACAAGAGCTCTATCTGCCGCTGCTGACTATTCATCATTCCCTGGAGTATCCTCATCATGTCGTTCTCCCCGTACGGACCGTCACGGGAAGTGCCAGGACCGTTACGTGTCCCCTGTCTTTCCATATTCGAGCTGGCTGAAAAGGTGACAGAATTATGAGATTTCAGAAATCAAGGGATGGATTTCAAGAAAAGAATAAATAACTTCATACTTGTGATTGGAATGTATAGCAAAGACTCGTGTGACTCAATCGCAAATTAACCCAATATTAATTTATAGACTGGCTGTACTGAAGGTGTAAGAACCTAGGCTCTGGTACCAACCTGTGGCGCCCTGTTCTCACAAATACGGAGATGCCATTGTGACGTACATAAGCAGGGCGATGATACCATCACGTATGTACACTAAGCATCAATACAACACAATACAGGGTCAGAGTACGAAAATACGTGGTGTTATACATTCTAATAAAAAATAATACAAGTACCCGGTCATCACAGACTGTGATATAATATTACATAAATATTACATCACCAGGAAGTACAAAAGTAGACTGTATAGGGTACAAAAGATAAGGACTCACGAGCTGAAAGAGGGAATCTCGCAAGCGGGGAAGACAGGATGGAGCTACGGCTGATCTGCCTGCTCCTCGAAGAAAGCCTGATCCTCAGCTGATGGGTCCAGCTCAGTCCAACCTGCTAAATCTGAACATGCAAATCTAGGGTTGTTAGTAGACAACCCAGCGAGTGCAAGAAGAACCCAAATGGTAAGTATAAATAAAAGTGAGTGCATCAGGTCAAGTATAATATACCCAAATCAATAAGCATGGAATAACTACAATAAATAGTGAAATATGAAAATGACATTAGAATTTATGTGTCATGAAATAAAAGCAAGTGTAGCAGGTCAAATGTCATGTAATCAAATCAGCAAGTATGGAGTAACTACAATAAATAACAAGTATAGAAATGACAATGAAATTCATGTAGCATGAAGTCAATTATCAAGTTATTATTAAGACTCGTTCAATTTGTATGTTTCGGTATATGGCCTGTACCATATACTTCCGCATACAAGTCGAGTGAGGTTGGTTATTGGAAATTGATGGGGAACGACGAACCATGTTTAGAATGGGTCCCGTACATGCACGTGACAATGGTCCAGGAGTATGCGATACTGAGCCGGAACGTACCGCTATGTACCGGGACTTACTATATGTCCGAAGGTCTTAATATACGCCCGAACAGGAATAGAGTGTAACCGTTCCCCACAGGGATATACCCAGGGGATTATAGCACACCCGGTAGGCAAGCATGTGGGTAGGGGTGCCAATGAATAGAGTGTCATCGTTCCCCACAGGGATATGCCCAGGGGATTATAGCACACCCGACAGGCAGGCAGGGGGGTAGGGGTGCTAGTACACACCTCGGAAGCGCCTGGTGGCCTCCAGGTCGAATCCAATAGGAATTAGTTGTACAACATATGTATGGCCACCATAAACACAGGAGCAATATCGATACCCATCAATTTCCCCGTCCCAGTGTAAGTTGTTTAAATATTACAGATCGTCAAATGATAATGTCCACAGGGTATTCACAAAAGTCCAATATTCATGGTTATCCTATCATGGGGATCAACATGAGTATAATATCAGGAGCAATGTCAGAAGCCTCCCTATTTCAGGGGTTCAAGTATATAGGAGTTCAGGAGTATAGGAATTCAGGAGTACCAAATATCTGATAATAATATAATAATCATGCCAAGTCCCCGTAAAAGTGGAAGTCATGAATACGTCATATAATACAGGTATCAGGGGGTGGTAGTGTTCGGTCAAGGGTCACGATGTCTGGTCAATGTACTTGTACCACATGAAAGCATGTCATAAACTGGGTATCAGGATCAGGTGTCAAGTATGACATATCAAGTACCGGTGTCTATTATCAAGTGTCGTGGATCAAGTATCAAGTATAACATATCAAGTTCCGGTCTAAATACCGAGTGCCGGTGTAAATACCGAGTGCCGGTGTCATAAATCATATATTAAGTATAACATGTCAAGTGTCAGTGTCAGATGTCACGTGTCAAGTATAACATGTAAGGTGTCGGATAAATACCGAGTGCAATGATTGAGGCTAAACCTGCACACAAAAAATAAAGAATTTCAGATTTAGAATGAAGATGTGCAAGTGCTCAATTCTTACCGCTATAGCAAGTGGCTATGCGGGTCGTGATCCACAAGGAGGGTTTTGCGATAGAAGCGTTTACGTTCTTTATTGAAATCTTTATGAAAACAAAACGGGATTTCTTCTCTGTTTTAAGTTAAGAAAATGGAAAAGAATTATGTTAAAGTTAAAAGAAAATGAGAGATGAAGAAGGTGGAAAAACTCAGAAAACGGCGAAAGCGACTATGTACAAATAATTATTTACAAGGAAGTGAAAAGGATGATTTAGAAGAGGTATTGTTGGTGATTTAATTTACAGAAATAAAAGAAAAGAAATAAAAACAATTGCTTACCTTCTTTTCACCAAAAGCTTACCTTGAGTCTTCAGCGACGATTTTACCTTGAAGTGGAGGCATTCAGCGCATAGCCCATAAGATTAGAGTATTGGTCTCTTCCACATTACATCATCAAGACTACTTCAAGAATGAAATGATACAGAGAGAGACTCCATTCCATCGTCATGAGCTATCGGTGGCACTCGCAACGGCAAGGCTCTTTCGATGCTTTTAGACTCACTTGGAAGACAATTGTACCAAAAAGAAAAATAAACTAGAAAAGAAGAAGAAGAAGAAGAAGAAGACTAAAAAGAAGTACATATACAGAAAGAACATCGATTCGATTTCATAACAATCAAAGAAAAGAAATAAATCTTACACCGGTGTCACTCCAGCTCAAGCTTCATTCTTGTTCTTCCATGAAAGTCTGATCTCCTCTTATTTACATAAATGAAAATTACAATTACATGAAAAAGAAAAACAATAACCTAAACTAAGAAATGAAAAACTAGTCTAAATCCTAACTCTGCATGGTCGTCCACTTTTCAGCGCAGATACTGGTCTTTTATAGGCATAAACCCAGTAAGGAGGATCCCGGGGAGATCGGGGGAGCAAACGCTCCCCCTAACTCCCCAAGATTGCCGCGAAAATGCGGCTTTTGTCGCGTTTCCGCAGCCAGGGTGTGGCCAGGTAGCCACACCCTGTTGGTGGGTCAGCTTGGTTTCGCCCTCTGACTTTATCTGGAGTTGGTTTGTCAGTTTGAGTCCTGGATTCTGATGAAATGGCCTTGGATTCTTAGCTTTAACCGATCGATTCTGAGAGGATTCTTCTCAACCGATTTTCCACCTCTTGATTTTGCCCTGATTTACTTGGTGCGAATTAATTCTGATTTAATTCAGAATTTTGGTGGCTTTGGGCTCATTTCTGTTCATCTCCTTAAAGATTAGGCCTGCAAATAAATTAAACAATTAATTAGGACAATGCAGGCTTTTATTCTATAATAAGTATGGACATATGATATTAAATATGCAATATTAGCGACCAATCACACCCCCATACCTATCTTTTGCTCGTCCTCGAGCAAAACAACTAAACTATACAAAGTATGATTGGACCACTTTCACAGGTCACGCGATTGCACTGAGCATGTGCAACAAGCCGTTAAACCTCTTGGTTTCCCCTAGAGGACGAGTTTTGTCTCGTGAGGGTTTTCAGCGGATTACACCCACAAAATCCATAAAGAAAGAGAAATAAAGAGTTAGTATTTTCAAAAAGCATTTTGAAAGAGAAAAATATTTGAAATATAATTGTAAGATTTAAGCAATCTATAAGTTATAGGAAAACTGAATTTTCATTCCTAAACTTAGTCTATATTCAAAAATTTGTTATCAATCAAGGTAAGGAGTCAAATTGTACTTCTCATCTAGTCTATTACTTTACCCTAAGTCGTATGCACCATCGTGACTGTGAAAATTTTGACTCAGGGTTCATTAACTCTAACTCTTATGCCTTATTTATTTATATATATATATATATTTTTCGTGGTATTATTCCTTAGTTCTATTAGGCTTTCTAATCTGCCCATGTAACGAGCCTTTAATCGATGACTCCCAAACCAAACGGTCTTAGGGCACCGGGTGAGAAAACACCCCAAGGACTTAAGAACTCGAGCAAATAAGGCCACAAAACTAAGGATTTTATTATATGGACCTCCTTTAGGCGTGAATACTTATGCTTTATTAGGCACAAATACCCAACTTAATCAGAGGTTTTTTTTTCTTTCAAACTTATCTAATCATCTTTCGCATAAATACTAAGGCTTGCTTAGGCCAAAGCACCTAGCTGATCAATAATTAGATTTGTTTATCTTTTTTTTTCTTTTTCTTTTTTTTTCCAAACTTATCTAATTATCTTTCGCATAAAAACTAAGGCTTGCTTAGGCCAAAGCACCTAGCTAATCAATAATTAGATTTGTTTATTTTTTATATATTTTTTATAAGGCATAAAATCTTTGTTTTTGAACCCTAAGTGTGTAAGTGTATGAGGTTTGCATACTTCATCAAGGTAAAGATCAAGACTAAATTACTTTGACAAATTATCTTCCTAACCCTTAAAATCAAACAAATAATCTTATTTTGACCAAGTATAAGAAATCCTAATTTGGATTTTCCTATTCCTTAAAATTAACTTAATTTCTTACAAAAAATATGTCAAAATATTGTTTCCATTTTCAAAAAGTTTTTAAAAGTAGAGAAAAATGTTAATAATTTTTTTTTAACAAAAAGAAAAGTTATGTTAGACCCTCCCCCACACCTATCTCATGCATTGTCCTCAATGTATGAATTAATGCATAGATGCATGAAAAAGAAGGGAAGGAAAAAGTTACCTTAAGGTGGTGGTTCCGGTGGTGGTCTGATTGGTCCACGAAACGCGGTCCAATTAACTTTTCTTGGGTCTCGGAGGAACCCACCAGAAATATCTTTAATATAACCCATTAAAAAGATGTATCCATAAAGGATCTTTATTAAATATTTAACCCTATCTAATTTCCATATTCCATAACTAATTTTGGAGTCAAATTTGTCAACCATCTCGTCCCAGAATGGAGTATGAAATGATAGAACGGTTGACTTTGACTCAGGAAGGACAGGAACTAATACCGACTCAGGAAGGTGACTTAAGTCAAGTAAAGGTTCAGGAGTCGAAATTGGTTCAAGAAGCGGGTCCAAGTCAAGAAGTTGAAACTCAAGTCCACATGTATTTTCTAACAATGGGATGTGACCTAATATGGGTGATTCCAGTTCAGGAATGATAGGTGGAGGAATCAAAACTGACTCTAAAATATTACTCAAGTTTGGTATCAAAACAGGAGTCAATATTGATTCAGAAAGTTGAACTGGATCACAGATTTGAGAATCTAGGTCACATATCTCATTGAGTTCAATATCAAAAAATTGAGAACTTGCCAATTTGTCAATAGGATTTTCAAAATTGTATAATTGGTCAAGTTCAATATGATCCTCAAAGATGGGGATTCAATTTCATGATGAATAGGCACAAGATCCAACGTTGACTCGGGGAAAAGATCGAAATCAGGTGAAGATACCGGAGTCATAATCGAATCAGGAAGTAGAATTGAATCACTAAGTTGGGGTTCAGGATCATATTCATTTTCAATTTCTATTTCAGGAAAAGGATAACTTGCTAAACTGTCAATATCTTTTTCAAAATTTGGAGTTTGGGCAAGTTCAAATGGTTGTTCTGAAATGGAATCTTGATTTCCAAAACTACAGGACTCTTCGGCTCTAACAAAATGGTTAGTGACATCAGAACTGGTCCAACGGTGAGAATGTAGAGATTCGACCATCATATCTAGGTCACGATTACGAGTGTTTTGAGCCTGAGTCATGGCTTCAAGCATCTTTTCATAATTGATAGATTCATTGTTTTGATGAAAAGATGAAGAATTATCTTGGAAGTGGTAGTGAAATTGTGAGTCCATCAGATTTTGGGATTTGTGTTTGGACTCACGCTACACATTTCCAAAATTGATGGTTTCCTATTTTGGACGGGTGGAACTGAGTATGAATCTTGAAAATATTGTGGACTAGGTGGAGAAGGAGGACAAGTTGGTTGATAATTATGCTCGGGGGAGGTGAATCCCCTGACTCTGTGAAGAGTTGAAATCATTCTGGAAATTATAGTCATACGTTAGGGGCATGGGTTATGTTGATTCGGATAAGACCAATCCGGCACACTAGGTTGGTCAAAGTCATGATATGCCGGGTTGGTAATATCCGAAAAAGAATTCGATGTGTAATATAGATTTTTATTAAAGTTGGAAAAATTATTATTATAAGCCATATCACACAATAGAATACAAACAAAGAAAAACAAACAAATTAGCAAACAAATAAAAGGAAAAAATTCTAACTAAGTTAGGGTAGACCTATGATCTAGACGACTCCTAACTGATTAGACTGTCCACGGGAGGTTCAATGCAGACCTTGACCACAAGCTAATCAGCCAGGTCAGGGCAAGGTTGATTGTAAGATCACCTAGAGGGGGGGTGAATAGGTGATGGCTAATCTAATGGTCACTTATGAACAAATAATGCGGAAGTTAAAACAATTATGACCAATTAAAACTTCTTTTAATTAAACACTTATATATAACTCAAGAGTGTTGCCGAATTCCCCTTGCGAGGCTCTGGACAAGCTCCTCTAGATTCCCCTTGAATGGGTTGAGGTGCCGCGTTGGCTCTCTTGGTTGAATACTAGTGTTAACAAGCAATCCCACGCAAGTATATAACAATATAAGCACAAGGGTATATCAAGCATGTAAAGTAAAGACAATGTAAGTAATGCAAGATATAAAAGAGACTAAGTGAGAAAGAGAGCAAGAGTGAGCAATCGCAAACACAAGGGTATGTTTCGAGGTTCGAGCACACTTGCTCTACATCCCCGCCTTCGACACACGAAGGATTTCCACTATGCACGATCCAACCGGATCTCTCCTTGGTGCCGCAACACCTACAAGCCCTCGGACTCCCAAGTCCCTTACACACCACAAGCCCACCGGCTCGTCGAGGCCGCACCTCAAGCTACAAGTCCTCACTAGGACCCAACAACACCAAGTCCTCACTAGGACCCTCAATCAAACCGCGAACACTACCGTCCGCCTTCTCAAAGAACAAGAAATGATCTCTTGGTGATCTAAACACTTGATCACCAATTACAAACTCTCACTACAACTCTCCTATAGGATAGATATAATAATGGATGCTCAAGTGTAGTGTGAGAAAATCAAGGATTAGAAAGGTGGAGGAAAACTCAAAGAATCACAATTTACACTCTCTTGATAAAATCTTCCCTTTTGATTGGAAGTATTTGCACTCAAAAATGTGGAGAAAACTCTGTTAAAAGGATGGAAAAACTGGCTTAGAAATCTCCAAAACTCTTGGCTCAAAACAATGACAAAACCCCCTTTTATAGGCTGACAGAAAATAGAGCCGTTGGGGCTCTGTCAGAGCTTCCGGTCGACCGGTCCGGTCGACCGGCAACGGTCAAAATCCGACCGTTGCAGCCTCCGGTCGACCGACCCGGTCGACCGAGCAACTGGAGGAGAGAGTAAAACTCTCTGTCGGTCGACCGGCCCGGTCGACCGATAATTCCCGAGAGCAAAGCTCTCTGACGCGGTCGACCGGTCCGGTCGACCGTCCTCCAGTGCACACAGGCGTGCACGCTGTGCACGTCCGGTCGACCGACCCGGTCGACCGGCCACTGTCAGTTCTGAAAAATCAGAACTGCCAGAACCTGAAATTTTGGGTTTAAAGATAGGCCTTTTTGGCTTAATAAAAATCCCATAAATACTTAGAAATTCTACAAAAATAGTTTTATGATATAGAAACATGCTTGCACAAAATCAAGGCATGTTTATTAAAGATTTGACTATTTTTGTAACTTGGAAATATTGGCTCATAATAAAAACTGTTTTTCTAAAACAACATGTTTTTCCAAATTTCCATCAATACAAAAACAAGATACACTTTAAAGCATAGTGTGTGTGGATATGATCCACTACACAATCAATATGAAATATCTAGTTTTTGACATAAAGCACTAAACTTGGTTTTGAAAGATATGTATATAGGTAACATCAAAAACCAAGACATGTATTTTGTCCAATGAAAAACCTTTTTACCAAAAAGAAAGAGTCTTTTCTAACTAAAAATTCTTTTATGAAAAGACAATTAAATCTCAAGAGTGTGTGTGTGATATGACTTGAGCAATCCACCAATCTATTCTATCCTTTACATTTTTATCTAAAACAAATAAAAAATCTTATACCTAGACACAAGTCTTCAACTTCTTGAAGTCTTCACTTGAAGGCTTCTCATCTTCTTGACTTGGTCCAAATACAATCCACCGAGCTCATCTCTAGATGTGTTCTTGATGCATAGGCTCGTGAATCAACCGGTGCTAGCTTCCAACTTGTCTTTAAATCCTTTGTTGAAGCTCCACACCTACTAAGATCTTGATAAAGAATCTGTCACTAATTAAACACAAGATCATTAGTAATCATGACTTCATGAGTTGATCATCATCAAAACTAGGGTGATAGGCCTTTGGGCCAACAATCTCCCCCTTTTGATGATGACAAAACTCATGAAGTTATATATGCATGGATTAAAGTAAAGCTTCAAAGAAGCTCCCCCTTAACTCATGCATATCAAATAAATGATAAGATATGACAATGAAGCACATGACATGTATGCAAATGAATGGAGATAACACAAAAACAAATCTTTTTCTCCTATTATTTGCAAACTAATACAAAAAAAAACATATATGCATAACTAACAGGAAGACAAATACTTCTCCCCCTTAAGTAAAGAAAACATGCATATATACTCAAATACTTCTCCCCCTTTTTGTCAATCATCAACAAAGGGTTCAAAGTAAAATCAAATAAAAAAAAAATTTTCTCCCCCTTTTTGTCAAAAACAAAGAAATAAGGAGGGGTATACAAATCAACCAATAAAGATTTATATGCGATATACATTCATGAAGAGGAAGACGTTAAGTTAGCTTCCCTACAATGTGCATTGCATGAAAGAGGGATGTGAAGCCCTAATTCACACAACACAACTATGTAATGCATAGAAGGAGATGTGAAGCTCCCCCTACACACGTATATCATATAAAGAAGAGATGTTAAGCTCCTCAATTTATAATATACTCAACATGAATCTATATGTAAGAGAGATGTTAAGCTCTCCTTGCATATAGGAAATACAAAACAAAACATTTTTAATTTTTCTTTATCAAAACAAAATTTTGAACTTTTCCCAATAAAACAAATTTTGAACCAATCATAATTTGTAATTTTGATACCAATAGAAAATAGCACTTGAAGATGTGTGATATAAAGTTATCATTGCAAAATCTTTTAATGTTTCAAACATATTGATATCAATTGTAATCATATAACAAATTAGAAGTTGAAGCATATTGATACCAAATGAAAGATCTAAAATAAAATCTTTTTATTTTTCATAAGCTTATGCATAGTTAATATAATGTGTTAACTTAACTTAGCATAAACTTTTTGTGCTTTTAAGAATGTAAATCAATTGTAAAGCAAGCACATGAAAATCATATATATGTATGTGAATAGATAAGACCAATTTGAAAATTAGGGCATACATATATAGGAACCAAAATGTGAGTAATATACCAATTGTAAAATTAACATTGTAAGTCATGTATATACTCATAACCAAAAATTGGTAGGTTTGAAAAATAGTTATGTCTAAGCACTACCAAATTTGAAGAATAAATAACTAGTTATAAATAATTTTTGAAAAACTAGTTAAAGATCCTTCATAAGCATGAAATCATATGTTATTCATGAATTATACTAAATACATACAAGTTTAAGCACTCATAGTCCATAAAACTCAAAAATTATCTTTTATCATAAAAGATGAGTGTTCAAAGGTTATGTAAATGGTATTTTCATGAAAATAGAAAGTGAAGTATGAATCTCAAGAAAATCTTATTTTTCATCTTAAAACAAATCATATATTTTTCATAAAGCAATACTAAATACACAAAGATTTAATCACTCATGGTCTATAAAGCTCAAAATATTTTTTATCATAAAGATGAGTGTTCAAAAGATCATGTAAATAGTATTTTTATGAAAGTAGTCATTCAAGCTCAAAAAGATCATAAATCACATTTTGTTGTACACATGTTTTAATCTTTAATACAAATCAAAAACATGAAAAATCATCAATTTTTTATTATTATTATTTATTTAAAATACTAATCTTCATGGTATATGTATGATTTATCCAATTCTAACAATATGCATACATATCCCAAATATGAAAAGAGTCCAATATATATTGCATGAAGGCAAATGACTCAAGGGTATACATGTATATTTATTAGATTTGAATTAAACACACATATACATGAAGTAAGATCAAAGATAGGCATAACAGGTATAAATGACGGAATCATCAAAACTAGCCTATACACATGCATATAGTGAATACAAATGAGCATGAAGTTCAAATATATATAAGTCAATTGTAGTTCACTATTCATATATGTATAAATACAAGTTTTGACACATTCTACATTTAAGCATGTAAATGCCACATGAAGCACATAGAAATCTTAAAACATGAACATGCTATATGATACATGAAATTAAAAGCATGTACATAAAAGAAATAGGAGTTTAGAAATTGTTACCAACTTCAAAGCTCCTAGCATGGTGGTTGACCCACCAAAATTCCTTGATAGCGGTGCTCCAAGTATGTGTCATTTAGTTCAATTGCACCTACCATCAAGGCACCAATTCTCTCACGTTTTGTGAGAGCCCTCACCTACATCAAAATCAAAGGGTGGGGGTTTTGGTACCCATATTTTCTTGGGTCCTTTGATGTTAGTCTTGTTGTAAGGCACCCAAAAATTCTTATTCTTGGCAAAATTGAAATGACCTAATCTATCATAACAATATTTTCTTAAATGGCCTTTGCGGCCACAATGTGTACAAACGTACACCTTAGTATGCTTATGTGTAGGAGTGTGATCATGTTGTGCAACATAAGCATGAGCATGATGATGTGCATG
Source organism: Agave tequilana (assembly GCA_038442645.1). Classification (NCBI taxonomy): domain Eukaryota; kingdom Viridiplantae; phylum Streptophyta; class Magnoliopsida; order Asparagales; family Asparagaceae; genus Agave; species Agave tequilana. The sequence goes on from JAVJIF010017409.1 coordinate 103,246, forward strand.
AGAGGAAGGAGTTTGTTTCTTTGAAAACAAGGACTCCAATTTAGAATGATTGAATGCACAAGAGTTCAAGGTTGAACTCAAATTATTCATTTTATTTTTCAAATCTTTAATCTCATTAGTGGTGGCATGTAAAGCATGATGAGATATATGATCATTTTTCTTTTTCTTTTGTGAAACAAATTCTTTTTCTTTTTCAACAATTTTTTTTTCAAAGTAATATTTTCTTGAAAAACAACTTCCTTTTGAGTTTCCACCAAAGCAATTTTATTTTTCAAAAACATATTCCCTTCACATAAATCATTTAATTTAGACATAAGGGAAACATTCTCATTTTTCAAAATATTGTTTTCTTTTTCAATACATGCTATTTTAGTTTTAAAAGAATCATTCTCTCTTAGCATGCAATCAAAATTCTTTTTCAAATCATTATTCTCTTTTTCTAAGCATGCAATGTTAGATTTAAAAGAATCTTGTTCTATATGCATGCAATCAATTTTCTTTCTCAAATTTTTATTTTCTTTCTTAATTATGTCATATCTCTCAAGCAATAATTGACAAAATGTAGAGAGCTCATCATATGACATACTATCATCTTCTACCTCGGATTCGGTAGTTACCTCAAGGGGGTTATCCCCTTGGACCATATAGCACTTGTTGGAGGTGTCGCTTCCAACATCCGAATCGCTCCCTGCATAGTATTGATCTTTCTCGCCAAGGGAGATGAGGGTGTTCCATACTACAAAAGCCGATTCAATGTTAGAAACCCTAGATAAATAGTCATCATTTAGGGTACATTTAAGAGCATGAAGGGCTTTAGCATTAGCCTCAATATTCTTACCATCTATACACTATGCATTATTAGTAGTGGCAAGATAGACATGAATTCCTAAGGCCTTGAGGTACAATGACATCTTAACCTTCCAAGTTTGGATGTTAAGAATATCAAAGGTGGGTGGTGACATAAAGTCCATGGTGTGTGTACAAATAAAGTGATTAGCCTAAAAGGAGGATCTTTAACTCTTAGGTTGTTAGACCCAATATCAAGAGCACTAGCTCTGATACCAATTGTAAGATCACCTAGGGGGTGAATAGGTGATGGCTAATCTAATGGTCACTTATGAACAAATAATGCGGAAGTTAAAACAATTATGACCAATTAAAACTTCTTTTAATTAAACACTTATGTATAACTCAAGAGTGTTGCCGAATTCCCCTTGCGAGGCTCTGGACAAACTCCTCTAGATTCCCCTTGAATGGGTTGAGGTGCCGCGTTGGCTCTCTTGGTTGAATACTAGTGTTAACAAGCAATCCCACGCAAGTATATAACAATATAAGCACAAGGGTATATCAAGCATGTAAAGTAAAGACAATGTAAGTAATGCAAGATATAAAAGAGACTAAGTGAGAAAGAGAGCAAGAGTGAGCAATCGCAAACACAAGGGTATGTTTCGAGGTTCGAGCACACTTGCTCTACATCCCCGCCTTCGACACACGAAGGATTTCCACTATGCACGATCCAACCGGATCTCTCCTTGGTGCCGCAACACCTACAAGCCCTCGGACTCCCAAGTCCCTTACACACCACAAGCCCACCGGCTCGTCGAGGCCGCACCTCAAGCTACAAGTCCTCACTAGGACCCAACAACACCAAGTCCTCACTAGGACCCTCAATCAAACCGCGAACACTACCGTCCGCCTTCTCAAAGAACAAGAAATGATCTCTTGGTGATCTAAACACTTGATCACCAATTACAAACTCTCACTACAACTCTCCTATATGATAGATATAACAATGGATGCTCAAGTGTAGTGTGAGAAAATCAAGGATTAGAAAGGTGGAGGAAAACTCAAAGAATCACAATTTACACTCTCTTGATAAAATCTTCCCTTTTGATTGGAAGTATTTGCACTCAAAAATGTGGAGAAAACTCTGTTAAAAGGATAGGAAAAACTGGCTTAGAAATCTCCAAAAATCTTGGCTCAAAACAATGACAAAACCCCCTTTTATAGGCTGACAGAAAATAGAGCCGTTGGGGCTCTGTCAGAGCTTCCGGTCGACCGGTCCGGTCGACCGGCAACGGTCAAAATCTGACCGTTGCAGCCTCCGGACGACCGACCCGGTCGACCGAGCAACTGGAGGAGAGAGTAAAACTCTCTGTCGGTCGACCGGCCCGGTCGACCGATAATTCCCGAGAGCAAAGCTCTCTGACGCGGTCGACCGGTCCGGTCGACTGTCCTCCAGTGCACACAGGCGTGCACGCTGTGCACGTCCGGTCGACCGACCCGGTCGACCGGCCACTGTCAGTTCTGAAAAATCAGAACTGCCAGAACCTGAAATTTTGGGTTTAAAGATAGGCCTTTTTGGCTTAATAAAAATCCCATAAATACTTAGAAATTCTACAAAAATAGTTTTATGATATAGAAACATGCTTGCACAAAATCAAGGCATGTTTATTAAAGATTTGACTATTTTTGTAACTTGGAAATATTGGCTCATAATAAAAACTGTTTTTCTAAAACAACATGTTTTTCCAAATTTCCATCAAATACAAAAACAAGATACACTTTAAAGCATAGTGTGTGTGGATATGATCCACTACACAATCAAGATGAAATATCTAGTTTTTGACATAAAGCACTAAACTTGGTTTTGAAAGATATGTATATAGGTAACATCAAAAACCAAGACATGTATTTTGTCCAATGAAAAACCTTTTTACCAAAAAGAAAGAGTCTTTTCTAACTAAAAATTCTTTTATGAAAAGACAATTAAATCTCAAGAGTGTGTGTGTGATATGACTTGAGCAATCCACCAATCTATTCTATCCTTTACATTTTTATCTAAAACAAATAAAAAATCTTATACCTAGACACAAGTCTTCAACTTCTTGAAGTCTTCACTTGAAGGCTTCTCATCTTCTTGACTTGGTCCAAATGCAATCCACCGAGCTCATCTCTAGATGTATTCTTGATGCATAGGCTCGTGAATCAACCGGTGCTAGCTTCCAACTTGTCTTTAAATCCTTTGTTGAAGCTCCACACCTACTAAGATCTTGATAAAGAATCTGTCACTAATTAAACACAAGATCATTAGTAATCATGACTTCATGAGTTGATCATCATCAAAACTAGGGTGATAGGCCTTTGGGCCAACAAGGTTGGTGGGAGATTTTCCGTCAAAGACGTTCCTTAATTAAATAACCACCAACCTTCAGGCTTTCGGCCCTTAATCCCTTTCCTAGACACTGATTTGGCAAGAGTCAAATTCTAACACCTTTTCCCCTTAGGATAATCTCCTAATTGAGTCCGAGATGTCCCTAGGGCCAACATCTACTCATTTTTAGTTAGGCTTGGGTTAGTGAGTGCTTGGAATCTGATTTTTGGGATAAGGAAGGGTGATTAAATCCCCACCTTATCTTGTTAATGGGTGGTGCCCATAAAATCAATTTGTGCAAGTGTACAAGATAAATAAGATTCACTCAAAGCGATATAAATCAACCAAGAAGTGAGTCCTATGCTAAATGCAATGCATACGTACCTTACTCCAGTACTCTTCAACAGTAAAAATAAATGAATTGAAAAGACACGTACCTAAAATGCAAACGTCTAATCAATTTTTTTTATCTTTTCAAAAAATGTTTTACTGTTGATTATTAGCAGGCTTATGTGATGGCATATAAGAAAAAGTAAAGTTGCAGAAAACTACAATTTACAAAGTAAGCAGCCCTGCAAAAAGACAGTTAGTAGTCCACTCCTTTTTGCCGCGTTTTCGCGGCGTTGGCCGCGGATCCGCGGCAAAGCAGAGGGCACTTGGTCTCTGCTTTCTAGAGCAAAGGCCCAAGGCCACTTATATGTTACTGCAACTTTAATTTTCTACTTTGCTTGCCCTTTAACCTGCAACAGAGAAGAAAGTTCGTTTTAGTTCTAAAAAATTTTCAATAAAAATTCAGATTTCAATAAAAACGTTACCCTCCCCGGCAGCGGTGCCAAAATTTGATTGAGGCTAAACATGCACACAAAAAATAAAGAATTTCAGATTTAGAATGAAGATGTGCAAGTGCTCAATTCTTACCGCTATAGCAAGTGGCTATGCGGGTCGTGATCCACAAGGAGGGTTTTGCGATAGAAGCGTTTACGTTCTTTATTGAAATCTTTATGAAAACAAAACGAGATTTCTTCTCTGTTTTAAGTTAAGAAAATGGAAAAGAATTATGTTAAAGTTAAAAGAAAATGAGGGATGAAGAAGGTGGAAAAACTCAGAAAACGGCGAAAGCGACTATGTACAAATGATTATTTACAAGGAAGTGAAAAGGATGATTTAGAAGAGGTATTGTTGGTGATATAATTTACAGAAATAAAAGAAAAGAAATAAAAACAATTGCTTACCTTCTTTTCACCAAAAGCTTACCTTGAGTCTTCAGCGACGATTTTACCTTGAAGTGGAGGCATTTAGGCATAGCCCATAAGATTTGAGTATTGGTCTCTTCCACATTACATCATCAAGACTACTTCAAGAATAAAATGATACAGAGAGAGACTCCATTCCATCGTCATGAGCTATCGGTGGCACTCGCAACGGCAAGGCTCTTTCGATGCTTTTAGACTCACTTGGAAGACAATTGTACCAAAAAGAAAAATAAACTAGAAAAGAAGAAGAAGAAGAAGACTAAAAAGAAGTACATATACAGAAAGAACATCGATTCGATTTCATAATAATCAAAGAAAAGAAATAAATCTTACACCGGTGTCACTCCAGCTCAAGCTTCATTCTTGTTCTTCGATGAAAGTCTGATCTCCTCTTATTTACATAAATGAAAATTACAATTACATGAAAAAGAAAAACAAAAACCTAAACTAAGAAATGAAAAACTAGTCTAAATCCTAACTCTGCATGGTCGTCCACTTTTCAGCGCAGATACTGGCCTTTATAGGCATAAACCCAGTAAGGAGGATCCCGGGGAGATCGGGGGAGCAAACGCTCCCCTAACTCCCCAAGATTGCCGCGGAAACGCGGCTTTTGCCGCGTTTCTGCGGCCAGGGGGTGGCCAGGTGGCCACACCCTGTTGGTGGGTCAGCTTAGTTTCGCCCTCTGACTTTATCTGGAGTTAGTTTATCAGTTTGAGTCCCGGATTCTGACGAAATGGCCTTGGATTCTTGGCTTTAACCAATCGATTCTGAGAGGATTCTTCTCAACCAGTTTTTCACCTCTTGATTTTGCCCTGATTTACTTGGTGCGAATTAATTCTGATTTAATTCAGAATTTTGGTGGGCTTTGGGCTCATTTCTGTTCATCTCCTTAAAGATTGGGCCTGCAAATAAATTAAACAATTAATTAGGACAATGCAGGCTTTTATTCTATAATAAGTATGGACATATGATATTAAATATGCAATATTAGCGACCATCATGCAATATCATATATTAACTCATATAGCAAGGAATCAGGTACTAAAAATTACAGTAGCAAGTGTTAGACATGTTACGATAGTAATACGATATTCACATATCAATATCATGCAATAAATTAAGGGTAGTAATTTTTAAGTTTAATATAAAGCACTCGCCTGAAACCGGAATGAAATACCGGTTAAAATCTGAGAAATCCGTGAACTTGTGCGAGCAAGCCACTAGCCCATATTTATATATTAAAATAAATATAAATTTATATATAAATATTAGAGAGGGAATTTAGAGGAGAGAGAGAGAGAGCGGAGAGAGAGTTGTAGGAAGGGGAGAGAGAGAAAAAATAGGGTATTTTTTTAGAAAAGGAATAGGAATTAAAAGGGGAGGGGTATTGATTGTAATTATAGGTAAGTAATTTGGAATGAGGGGATGGGTATTTAGAGAAAGTAAGAAAAATGGGAATTTATGGAAAGGGGAAAAGAAATAAAGAAAGAAAAGAAAGAAGAAGAAAGAAAGAAAGAAGAAGAAAGAAAGAAAGAAGGAGGAGGGAGGGGGATGGTGGCCGGCGGCCAGCAGCCCTGGGGCGCCGCCGGAGGTGGGGGCAACGCGGCTGCCCCAGGGAGGGGTGGTGTGGGGCTGGTGTTGGTGTTTTGTGGTTGTTGTTTGGTGAAGTAGGTGGTGGTGGTAGTTGATGGTGGTGGTGGTTATGGTGGTTGTAGTGGTTGTTGGAGGTGGTGGGGAGTTAGAGGAGGAGGAGGTAATGATGGGGTGGTGGGAGTGGTGGATTTGATGGAGATGATGGTGAATTTTGGAGGAGGAAGGGAGGTAGTGGTGATGGGTTTTGTTGAAATTGGAAGTGGTGGGTGGTTGGTGGAGGTTAAAGGAGGTGGAGAGGGGTGTGGGGGGGGTGGTGGCCGGCGGCTATGGAGGGATGGCGATGGCGTTGGTGATGGTAGAGGCGACGGTGGTGATGGTGGAGTGGTTATGTTTAGTTGAAGGAGTTGGAAATGAAATTGAAATGGAAAATGAAAAGAGAAGGAAGGAGGTGGGAAGTTTTTAATGGAGAGGAGGGGAAAATTGTGATGATGAATGGGGATGGGGGGAGGGGCTGCAGCAGTAGCCCATCATGGCCTTGCTGCTGCTGCAGGCGGTGGCGACAGGGAAGAAGCAGCGTATGGGGGGTGGAGTGAAGGAGAAGAAAAGAAGAAGAAGAAAAAGATAGAAAATTAAAGAAAAAGAAAAAAAGGAAAAAGAAGATAAAATAGTATAAAAATTTTACTTTTAAAATTTATTTATTATAATATATGGGAGTACAAAGTAGGGGAGTAGAGAAGGAAAAAGTAAGTAAAGATAAGATCGGTAATTAATATTATTATTTTTTTAGGGCGAAAATTTGACTGTTTAGAAACGTTTCAAAAAATTTTAAAAAATAGAAAATATTATTTTAAGATGCTCGGTGAAATCAGATTTGAGAAATTCAATCGAAATTTCAAATTAAAAATCTTAGAATCTTTCGGCGATACCGGCCGATACCAGAATCGGTCAAATTTTGATAAATTTAGAAAAATCCCAAAACTATATATTTAGATAGAAAATGAAATTCTAAGAAGTAAAGTGAAAGCCATTTTGAAAATTTGATCCTGTTTGAAAACTAAAAAATTCGGGAATCAGTCAGCGATGCCTACCGACACCGGTTTTTGGAGATTTTGCAGAAAAATTTTGAAAAATTTCAAAAAATCATGAAAAATTTAAAATATTAGAAAACAGTGTTTGAAACTGAAATTGATTAAATTGAACTACTAAAAAGGTCAAATCGGGCAGCAGGCTGGTATCGAGTCCTGGTCCGGGTCAGGGCTGGCTCTAGGTCTGATAATCCAGATCCGATACACAATAACAGAAGTAATCACAACCCGAAAATAAATACTAAAAGAAAATTAAAACAGTACGATCGAAAAATATGGGACACGTATCTGGGTACGTATCCCGGGAACGGGGTGCTACACAGCCGGTCGTTCGCGCGGTCAACTGACTGAAAGCACCCCACTCTCGGGTGGGGGCCGGTAGATCGGGCGGTCGATCGATGGCTTTGGCCCAGTCGACAGGGTGGTCAACCGGAGGCACAGCGGTCATAAAAATAACCGTTGGCCGGTCGACCGGGCGGTCGACCGGAAGGGCATTTATGCCCTTTCCTGTCTGCTAACGGGCAGATTTTTGGTAGGTTATAAATAGTCGCCTCCTTGGCTGATTTCACCAAGAATTTCAAGAGCAAAATTTCCCATCTTCTTAAGTGTTTTAGGTACAAGTTTTAAAAGAGTTTTTGGGGTTAAAAATGATTTATCTTTATTTGTTTTCAAGGGTTGGAAATTCAAAGAAAAATAAAGTATTTGGGATATTGGTTTTGATTTTCATTTCTATCTTATTGTAGTTGTTTTTCCAAGTATTTTTCTTTGTGTTTATTTTCAAACACCTTGATTTCTCACACTTGAGCTATCATATCTATCCTATCTATAGGATCTAGTTTCTGTGAGAAAATTGGTTTGTGGTCTTTGAGATCACCAAGAGTTGTAACATTCTTTTATTTGTGGGTAACCCTCTTGTGTAGAGGTGATTGTGGAGGTTGTGTTTGGTTGTGTTGGTATCCCTCTAAGTTAAGAGGTGATTGTTGGAGTGTTGGCTTTGAGCCTTATCCCTTTAATGAGAGGTGATTGTTGTTTGGCTAAATGCCCATCCATCTAAGTGTAGAGGTGATTGTTGTTGTGCCTTGTCTCTTGTGTAGAGGTTGTATTTTTTGGAGAGAGAAGTTGTGTACTCCTAGTTTGTATTACCCAAATCCTAAATGGAGGTTCCCTGTGTGGGAAGTCCTGTGTGGACGTTATAGTGAAAATCCTTCTGTGTGAAGGCGGGAACGTAGAGCAGTGGCTAGAGCAGTGGCTCGAACCTCGAAACATATCTTTGTGTTTACAATTGATCCACTATCTCTAAACTCTCTCTTATATTGTGCCTTGCATTATTTTATATTGTTCATATCGTACTTATATGTTTGTTATTGTTTGTGTGCCTCACTTGTGTTGAACCAAGAGAGCTTTACATAGCACCTCAACTCTTTTTTAGAGAATTTACAGGAGATAGTCCAGAGCCTTTCACTGAAAATTCGGCTTCACTCTTTGGTTACACTGAGTGTGTTTCAATTAGTTTCTAATTCTGTATCATTTGTCATTAAATTAGTCATACACCTATTCACCCCCCTCAAGGTGTACTTTCAACTGGTATCAGAGCCTACGCTCCTGATATTAGGTTTAGCCACCTAGGAGTGAGATCTTGGTTAGCTAATTTAGATTTGCATTTGCACACTTGTTTGATTACACACACTCATGGATTTCATGACCCCTCCTATGTTTGATGTTTCTAACATCAATGTATGAAAGATTAATATGAGTATGTACCTAAAAACCCTGGGAATGCGTGTTTACCTTGCCGCTACCAAGAAATCTTATCTTGGTATTAGCAAGCATATAGAGGCCAATGTCCAAGCCCTAGAGGCTCTTAGATGCACTCTAAACAAAGAATATTTTTGTATGGTTTCTCATTGTGATTCCGTCTTTGTAGTGTGGAACACCTTGACCTCTCCAAAGCTTCAAACGCCAAACATTGTGGAGAAGGAATCTAGTGAGGATGAATCCGAACAAGCTTGCTACATGATCCAAGGGAAGGGAATGACTCCCTTGAGGTAAATTCGGAAAGTCAACTAGATGATAGTGCTAGTTCTTCCGGTGATGACTATATGGATGCTAATACTTTAAATGAAGAACTATCTATTGTTTGTGAAAATTTTCTCGAAAAATACCAACTCTTGAAAAAGAAACTTTTAAAATGAAAGAAGAAAATAAGGATTTGTTTTCGAAACTTGATATTGTTTTGCAAGAGAGGGATGAGATTTCAATTGAAAGGGACTCATTGAAATCCAAACTTGACCTTACCTTAAAAGAAAATGAAATTTTGAAAAGTAAAAATAATTATGATGAAGTTTTGAAGAATAATGAGGTTCTATCTTCAAAACTTGATTTTGTTGTAAAAGAAAACCAATCTTTGAAAAACAAAATTGCTTCTATTTCAAAAGAACTAGATTTGGTTTTTAAGAAAAATATTTCTTTGAAAAATGATATTGACTCACATATTTGCCATACTTCATCATCTAGTGTACCTATTGTATACTCCACCTCTTCTACTATTATTAAAAATGATATATATATATATATATTAAAGAAGAGTGTTGATTGTTTGGGCTCCACTTTGAGCCAATGTGCTATGAACCACACATGGTTGGAATCCATGTTTCGAAAGAAATAAGTTTCAATATGCATGCACACAATACACAGCATATACATGCTTCTCATGCTCACACACATAACACCATGTATGCTCTTGTGTATACTTGTACACATTGTGGACGTAAGGGTCACCTTGTAAAATTTTGTTATGATAAATTAAATGATTCAAATTTTGCAAATAAATTTGTTTGGGTTAGGAAAGGTGCTAACCCCCATGGATCCAATAAGGTATGGGTACCAAAAGTCACTCCTATTTTATTTGATGTAGGTGTGAGCTCTCGCTTGACGTGAGGGCATTGGTGCCTTGAGGTGAATGCGTTCTGAGCTATATGGTGACATTTTTTGGATGCATCACTTTCAAGGAGAGTTTGGTGGGAGGACCACCATGGTTTGGAGATCTAGAGATGTGCCCTAATAGTTTGATAACTATCTCTAACTCCTCATTTAGTGTACATGCTTTCATAATGTTGATTTTTAGCATGTTTTGATTTTTTATAATTATTAGGTTAAATGCAATGTTAATTAGACTTGAGATAAACATGATTAGTATTTGAGATACACCCATGTTCATATGAATTATTACTTTTGTGTTCTCACTTTAGTTTAACTATTGTGTATATCCTTGTTCTAAGACATGTGCATTTATATAATGATCATATTGGTTTACATTTCGTTTTATGCTTCATATTTTGATTACATATTTAGACGCAACTTTCATTAAAACATGTGTATATACTTGTACAACTAATGAGTCACATTTAATTTTTTGAATGTTTGTGCTTAATTGCTCATTTGTACCCATTAGATGTACTGGTATAGCCTAGTTTTGATGATTCGTGCATTTTAACTTGTATTCCCTATTTTGTACATGTTTTCATTTTAATATGTTTAATTTCATGTATATGTTAATTTTGGTTAAAAATTTAGATATACATGTATACTCTTGAGTCATTTGCTTTTTATACAAATTCTATTATGGACTCATTTATATTTGGGATATGTATGCATACTTTTAGTTTTAACTAAATATACATATACCTTGAAGTATATTTAGTTTTGATGATTTTTATGTTTTTGGTAAGGAATTTCATATGAGCTTTATTACCTATTTTCATGATTATGCTTTTCACATAATTCTTGTACACTTACATTACTTGATGTTTACTCATGATTTTTATTGTCATGAGCTTTATATATGCTTTATAAACTTTTGAGTATCAATCATCATGTGACTTACATGTTTTATGGAATATATTCTTATTTTATTCCTTACTTGAAGGATTTCGTATTAGTTTTCAAAATTATCATAAAACTAGTTGCATATTTTTTCATTTTGGAAGAGTTTTCAAACATGTTAAATTATTTTCAAATCTTAATTTTTAAAAACCTCTTCCATCCAAGGGCAGACGGATGGGCGACCATGCCTTTCATGCTCAAATTGAAAATCCATTTAAACATGTGCATAAAAAGGGAGGTAATTTTGAGTTATACACTTAATCCTCATCATATTTTCAATTGGTATCACAATTGATATTTTCATGTTTGTATACTCATATGTGTTTTTCTATATATGTATGCTTCAGACTTCAAATAGTATCAATTTCAATTGAAATTTACATTTTCATACACATATATATGTGATTTGATTGTGCTTACAATATCTTAACATCTTAAAGCACAAATTATGTTTATGCTAACCTTGCTTTACTCCTTAATGTCAATTATTTTTCAATTGGTATCTTATACAAGCTTATGCATTATTTTTATTAGTATTTCATAAAGGGGAGAAAATTCATGTTTAATCTTTCAATTGGTATCTTTCAATCGAATTTATTTTCAATTGGTATCTTACTCCTATTTTTTATGATGAAAAATACTTTATTTTGGTATATGCTAACATTTTCAATATTGGTATCATGTTTCATTTTAAATTGGTATCTATATTGATATGAGTTATGTTTACCTAAAATAATTTAGTTTTTACTTTCAATTGGTATCAAGATTTTCAATATATATATATTTCAATTAGTATCAAAAACATAGAATGTCTCATTTTCTATTGATATCAAGATTTATAAGACATTTTAAATTGGTATCAAGATATTTTCAATTGGTATCTTTTAGTATCTTAAAAATTTTGTTTACTTTCAATTGGTATCTTAAAAATGTTTTGTTTATTTTCAATTAGTATCATGAATTGGTATCATAATGTTTCAATGTATACCTTTATCTTAAAAATGTTTTGTTATTTTCAATTAGTATCATGAATTGGTATCATAATGTTTCAATGTATACCTTTATCATAAATTGATATATTTTTTATTTAGTATCATATTGTTTTGATATGTATTGCTTATATGCAAGGAAAGCTTAACATCTTTTTATATAGATTTAGATTGAGCGTATTTCATATTGAAATAATTGACCTCTCTTTGGTATGTAGTACACGTGTGCAGAGGGAGCTTCACATCTTCTTTTATACATTGTATATTATGCGTTATGTGATTAGGGTTTAGTCATCTCTTTTTTATATAATGCATGTATGCAGGGGTTTACGTCTCTCCTCTTCATGAATGTATATCACATATACATCCTTCTTGTTTGATTTGACTAAAAAGGAATAAATTTTTTGAGTTTATTTATGCCTCTTTGTTGATGATTTGACAAAGGGGGAGAGAAATTTTGGAGTTTTATATATGCATGTTTATGCATGATTTTCTTGTTTTATACAAAAAGTGAGAAAATAATTTTGAGATTTTATATATGCATGTTTATGTCATTTATATGCATGTTTATTTTTTCAATTGGTGTCAGAGCATATATGTTTTATTTTCAATTGGCATCAGAGCATATATGTTAATATGTGTTATTTATTTTATGCATACATTGAATATCTTTATTATTTATCGCTATGCATGAGTTAAGGGGGAGATTCTATGAAGCTTAACTTTAATCCATGCATATATAACTCCATGAGTTTTGTCATCATCAAAAAGGGGGAGATTGTTGGCCCAGAGGCCCATCACTCTAGTTTTGATGATGATTAACTCATGTAGTTATAGTTTACTAATAATCTTGTATTTAAATAGTTTCAGTGTTTGATCAAGATATTAGTAGGTGATTAGCTTCAACAAAGGAGTTTTGGAGCTTTCACTTGTTGATTCAAGAGCTCGAGCATCAAGATCGCATTTAGTACTCGGTTGGAGTCAAGCTCGTTGGATCGAGTCGGCTTGGAGATAAGAAGACTTCGGTTTATTTTTAATTTAGTATGTTTTAGATCTTGTGTAAAGGTAGATAGTGTTGATATGCTCAAGTTCACATACACACACAAGTTTTAAAGTTTGTTGGTTTTGATTTTCAGTTAACCGATTTTAGATTTCATGTCAAAAACATAGATATAATACTTTCATGTATATTGAATTATATCCATATACAACATGCTTCAAATTTGTTTCAAGATATTGTTATTGTATCCATATGAGTTTTAGAGAAAACGGTTTTCTATTTCAAAAATTCAAGTTTTAGAAAATAAGGATTTTGTTTAAAGCCTAAATTTCAATGTCACAAAAATGGGTCAAATAGTTTGTAATATGTGTTGATTTTTAGTCACACATGTTTGGTATTCAAAGATCTAATAAAAACTTACTTTTGTGGAATTTATGTGATTTTATGGGATTTAATTGGTATTAAATTAACCAGGTTTTCATACTTGTTTTTCCCAGCCTGACTGCACTGGCGGTCGACTGGACGGTCGACCGGACCAGGAGTCAGTCGACCGTCACGGTCGACCGATGTGCACGGGATATGCATAAAGGCCAGCCATTCGGCCGATCGATCGTGCGGTCGACCGACTGAAAGCACTCCACTCTCGGGTATCGGCCGGTCGACCGGGCGGTCGACCGATGGCTTTGGCCCGATCGACCGGGCGGTCGACCGGAGGCACAACGGTCATAAAAATGATTGTTGGCCGATCGACCGGCTGGTCGACCGGAAGGACGTTTCTGCCCTTTCCTGGCTGCAACGGGCAGATTTTTGAAGGGTTATAAATAGCCACTTCTTGGCTGATTTCACCAAGAATTTCAAGAGCAAAAATTCCCAGCTTCTTAAGTTTTTTAGCTACAAGTTTTAAAAGAGTTTTTGGGTTAAAAAGGATTTATCTTTATTTGTTTTCAAGGGTTGGAAAATTCAAAGAAAAATAGAGTATTTGGGATATTGGTTTTGATCTTCATTTCTATCTTATTGTAGTTATTTTCTCAAGTATTTTTCTTTGTGTTTTGATTTCCAAACACCTTGATTTCTCACACTTGAGCTATCATATCTATCCTATCTATCTATAGGATCTAGTTTCTGTGAGAAAATTGGTTTGTGATCTTTGAGATCACCAAGAGTTGTAACCTTCTTTTATTTGTGGGTATCCCTCTTGTGTAGAGGTGATTGTGGAGGTTGTGTTTGATTGTGATGTTATACCTCTTAGTGAAGAGGTGATTGTTAGAGTGTTGGCTTTGAGCCTTATCCCTCTAGTGAGAGGTGATTGTTGTTTAGCTAAGTGCCCATCCCTCTAAGTGTAGAGGTGATTGTTGTTGTGCCTTGCCTCTTGTGTAGAGGTTGTGTTTGTTGGAGAGAGTAGTTGTATACTCCTAATTTGTATTACCCAAATTCTCAATGGAGGTTCCCTGTGTTGGAATTCTTGTGTGGACGTTATAGTGAAAATCCTTCTGTGTGAAGGCGGGGGACGTAGAGCAGTGGCTCGAATCTCGAAACATATCTTTATGTTTGCGGTTGATTCACTATCTCTAAACTCTCTCTCTCTATCTTATATTGTGCCTTGTATTATTTCATATTGTTCATATCATACTTATATGCTTGGTATTGTTTGTGTGCCTTACTTGTGTTGAACCAAGAGAGCTTTACATAGACCTCAACTCTTATTTAGAGAGATTTAGAGGAGATAGTCCTGAGCCCTTCACCGGAAATTCGACTACACTCTTTAGTTACACTAAGTGTGTTGCAATTAGTTTCTAATTCTGCATCATTTGTCATTAGATTAACTATACACCTATTCACCCCCCTCTCGGTGTACTTTCAGGTGACACATATACGCGAGGAGTATACCCCACATGTATACGCACTAAGCCTCAGTATAAGGAATTAAAATGCAATATTCACAATAAAACCAGCTTTATTCACAAGTACAAGAATATTTACAGAGTCATGACTTATTATATGAACAGAAAGCAAGATCAAGAAAACAAAGATGTTTACTAACTTGAAAAGAAAGGGGAGTCAACTATCCGAGCTCCATGACACGTTCAAAGTACTCCTTCTCCTGCAAAACCTCTGAGCCTGAATTTGAGCGTGCAAACTCAGGGTCATCAATAAGTGACCTAGTGAGTGGTAAAAATGAAGAAAGTAATAATACAATATAATCATAATACCCTTAGCATATTACAATTATTCTACCCGTTGCTAACATATAATGCAAGATAGGGAAGCAATGAAAATAACTTAGGAGAATTCATGTGAAAAATCAGTATACACCAATTTCATAACATACAGTGTCAAAGGTTATTCATATCATGTCTAGTATTAAAAAGACAATCATATGTCACAAGTAAATTAACACGCTACATTTTAGGATTAAACAATAATATATTTAGCATCGATTGATATTTTAATCATTTCCTTCTAATGTCTCATACTACTGGCAATTCATACTTGAGCCCGTACTCCAGCAGAACTCATCCGGACATGACATACGAGTATCATTATCTAAATAAGAGAGTGATTGACATCATCATTGTTGTTATTATGTGATGTTATTTGAAACTGAGATAGTGACTTTGTCCGTGCTTTTGGGAAACAATAATAATAATGAATTACCAACAATAGCAATACTAAAGTACCAACAATAACCACCAAATACTGATGTTATCTCCCTCCAATTTTTTCATCCCCGGTGTCAATTATTTAGTATTAATGATATATGGATACTGAATACGATCAATAGCAGTGTTAATCACATGATACCATATACAATGCTTTCTCTATAAGTTCGGTAACACGATAAGTTTTCCAATATCATAGTCAACTATCCCAGTAATTCCAAAATATTAACACGATCAATATTTTACCACAATTAGACATACTTAGTCCATTTGAAGCTCTTCACAATCATATCCAAGTTTACCAGATTAACATATACAAGAATTCTAACCAATAGTCCAACAATCAACCAAACATGTAATTAGTGTTGGCCCAGAGGCCCATCACTCTAGTTTTGATGATGATTAACTCATGTAGTTATAGTTTACCAATAATCTTGTGATATTTAGTTTTAGATATTTAATCAAGATATTAGTAGGTGATTAGCTTCAACAAAGATATTTTGGAGCTTTCACATGTTGATTCAAGAATTCGAGCGTCAAGATCACATCTAGTACTCGGTTGGAGTCAAGCTCATTGGATCGTGTTTGGATCGTGTCTCTTGAAGGAGTTCTACAAGAAGACTTCGGTATTGTGTTTAGTTTAGTATATTTAGATCTTTGTAAAGATTAGATAGTGTTGATATCCTCAAGTTCACATTCACACACAAGTTTAAAGTTTATTGGTTTTTAGTTTTCGGTTTAACCGATATTGGATTTCATGTCAAAAACATAAATATAAATCTTTATATGTATATTGGATTCTATCCATATACAATATGCTTCAAAGTTGTTTCAAAATCATGTTTTTGTATTTATATGTGTTTTGGAAAAATCGGATTTCCATTTCAAAGTTTGATTTTTAAAAATACTGATTTTGGTTTAGAGTTTAATTTCAATATCACAAAAATAGTTCAAATTGTTTGTAATATGTGTTGAATTTTAGTCACACATATTTGTATTTCAAGATCTTATAAGAACTTATTTTTGTGAAATTTTTGTAATTTTATGGGATTTAATTGGTAATAAAAAGACAAGTTTTTCAATCCTTAAATCCCGAGCCAGATTGCTCTGGCGGTCGACCGGACCAAGATCCGGTCGACCGGCACGGTCGACCGATGTGCACGACTACGTGCACATGGCTAGCCCACTTGGCCTGTCGACCGCGCGGCGAACCGATTGAGAGCACCTCACTATCGGGTGGGGGCCGGTCGACCGGGCGGTCGACCGTTGGCTAGGTACGGTCGACCGGGCGGTCGACCGCAGACACAACGGTTTAGAAAATTGACTGTTGGCCGGTCGACCTGCTGGTTGACCGGAAGGGCAAAATTGCCCTTTCCCGCTGCCAACGGGCAGATTTATTTTTGGGCTATATATACCCACCTCTTTGAGCTGTTTTAGATAACAATTTCAAGAGCAAAAATTTTCATCTTCTTAAGTGTTTTAACAGCAAGTTTTAAAAGAGTCTTGGGCTTAAAGATTTTATCTTTATTTGTTTTTAAAGGGGTTGGAAAAATGAAGAAAGGAGAAGAAGTCTTTTGGGAGTTATTTTGATCTTCATTTATATTTCAATTTAGAGTTTTTCCCAAGAGTTTTTCTTTATAATTTTGATTTCCAAACTCTTTATTTTCTCACACTTGAGCTATCTATCTATCCTATCTATTAGGATCTATTTTGTGAGAAAATTGGTTTTTGGTTGTTGATACCACCAAGAGTTGTAAACCTTTCTTACTTTGTGATATCCCTCTAGTGAGAGGTGATTGTGTTGATATCCCTCTAGTGAGACATGATTGTGGAGGTTGTGTTATTATCCCTCTTAGTGAAGAGGTGATTGTTGGAGTTGTGGCTTTGTGTCTTATCCCTCTTGTGTGAGGTTGATAGTTGCTTGGCTAAGTGCATATCCCTCTAAGTGTAGAGGTGATTTGTGTTGTACCTTGCCTCTTATGTAGAGGTTGTATTGTTGGAGAGAGGAGTTGTGTACTCCCGATTTTTATTACCCAAATCCTCAGTGGAGGTTCCTTGTGTGGGAAGTCCTATGTGGACGCTATAGTGAAAATCTTTCTGTGTGAAGGCGGGGACGTAGAGTAGTGGCTCGAACCTCAAAACATATCTTGGTGTTTGCATTTGATCCACTATCTGTAAAAACTCTCTCTCATTGTGCATTGCATCATATTGTTCATATCACATTTGCTTGGGTTTGATTGTATGCCATACTTGTGTTAAACCAAGAGAGCTTTACATAGCACCTCAACTCTTATTTAGAGGAATTTAGAGGAGATAGTTCAGAGCCCTTCACCGGGAATTCGGCTACACTCTTTGGTTACACTAAGTGTGTTGTAATTTGTTTTAATTCCGCATTATTTGTCATTAGATTAGCCTTACAGCAATTCACCCCCCTCTAGGTGTACTTTCAATTTGATCATCAAGATTATACATTAAATAAACAATTACAAATAAAATATTTTTTTATGGAAAAGGGTTAAAGAAGCCTCACCATGAGTTTCTGAGGATTTACTGGAGATTAAATTGACCTCAATGCTCTGGGATGGCCACGGATGCGTAACTCTTATCTCCACGACGCAACGACTAGATAATCACGCAAATTAAAGTCCGGATGGTCGAGATATCATCTAAAAACTAAATCGAATTTTAATTAGTCTGGACTGCGCATATCTGGACTGTGCAAGCGGGTTGGGTACTGTTGAAATGGGTCATGTTACTATTGAGTTAGATCCAATAACCCAAAATCCAGTTAACTTACATAAAAGTGGGTCGGGGCTAAATCGGGTTAGGGTCAGGTTTGGTGGATATCCAACAATAAAAGTAAAAGAAAAGAAAGAAAAGAAGAAAAAAAAGAGAGATCCAGAGAGAGGCAGAGGCAGCATGGCAGTGCGCGGCTGGACAGGGCTGGCGGCGGCTCTGGACGGTCGGCGGCGGAGCTACCAGTGCGGCGAGGAGAGAGAA